>JAYJMH010035066.1:0-16217 GCA_036873815.1 Phacellophora camtschatica
ATGAACAATGGCAATAAAAGTTTGTTCCCTCCCTAAATATAAGTTCATACTTACCGCACTTGTTGTGAGGTAGTATCCTGGGTTATCAACAACATACGGATTGCTTTTAACTAAACCACTTGTGGTGGTGTCCCAGCTATCAAATTTCTTTAACAATTTTGGGGCTTGTTTACTCGGAGTGCATGAGATAAGTCCGTCATCATTTCTTCCCTCAAAAACGCCTCCCCAACGTTTTTCTCCATCGGCTTCAATCATATATTGGAAGGTTTTCTAAAATGAAAATTTCGCAACAATAAAATCAAATAGTTACCTACCCTAGTACCAGAGCCTCCATGTGAGTGTTTTAAATAAATGGGTAATCAACTAAAAAACTATGGAATTGTAGACTTCAGATCATTGAAAACAAAACAATATGTTAACTTACCTCCTCTTTTGGTGCTCGAATGATCCCATTGGTGTATTGCAATATAGAATAATCTTTATCTTTGGAAGCATTCTGTGTATTTCGCAAAAATGTTGTTACCTTGCTCCAGCCTTTGTTTGATACTCTATTTAAGACCAATGTCCATCCGCCTCCAAGACTGTCCATTTCACAAAATGTATTCACAATCTTTCCATCAGAACTCTGAATATCAAATACTCCTGATTTGGGCACTTTACCTCTGTTAAAAGCACGCATGCGTATTTCCATGCAAGAATAAGGCATTTTGTATTCTCCCTCGCGAAGCCAGTATCTAGAAAATTCAAGGTGGTGCTAAGTACAAAATCGACAGAGTTTACTTTAGCTAAATTAGCAGTCTACTCTTCTCTAATAGCGAAGCGAATTGTACTAAAATAGAAGTAGTCGTCTACAAGCAAAATACAAAGAAAGAATTTCATAAAACAAACGAGCATTTTCAATAATTGTAGTTCTTGACTGTTAACTGAACAAAAAACTATTCAAAAACGCAAGAAAACTTAAGATTAGGAACACAAAACACATCTATTTAAGGGCCATTACCCAATGAATCATTGTACCCAGCAAACAACGCTAATACGACTTAATTCGATTTCAGGTAAAATCGAAACAAACTACGCACTAAGTGTATATGATTTGTATACCATTTGTATACGAATAGCATACGATTTTAAGACGAATTTGTATAAAATTATAAAGCAAATTGGTATACAATTTTTAAACAAATTGGACAACGATTCAGCCTTCAAGCTGCACATTCTTTGGTTGGTGTTTCAATAGTTTCAAATACCATGATGATAAGAAGAAATGCAAATTCAAATTCATCCAGGAACAACAATAAAGTTCGCATTTTAACAGAGCAAATGCAGGTTGCCTTTGCTTAAAAAGGATTGAATATGCATGTAATCAAGATAACATAAGTTAATGCATTTTGTTATCTTGGTTTAATACATCTTTTATTGACTTGTCTTCCCTGTGCTACCATTCGTAAAATAAAAACATAAATCGAACTAATTTCTTTATTAAAAATACATGATAGAAAGGCTACTTACAAAATAAACTCTGGAGATCTTTCTTGTCCAGACCTACCCATCCACGGGGCTGGATTATAGCTACTGCTACTTCCTGTAAATATAGCAAATCATATAGTAGTTAAAACTGTTAAAAAATTCCAATAACGAATAACGAGTAGCAAACAAATAACAAATATTATTGACTAAATTCTTTAAAAATAGAATAGAGGAGATAGGAATATAATATATTGAAATATATTGAAATAAAATAGAGAGAACAAAAAAAAACCAAATAAGAAATAGAACTAAGATGAAGAGGGGTACGAAGGGCTTTACCGGGACTCGGGATTTGGTGATTTTGTCCATCAGGGATTCGGGGATTGGCTAAAAAAAACTATCCAAAAGAGGCATTTTTTTGCTAAGACTTTTTACGGGACGCAGAATTCGATCAAAATCGCAAGTGGGAATCGGTATTTTTCTTAGCAAATTTACAGGGATTCTTTCTCGATGCCATCCAGCTGGTGTACCAGTTTAACCCAAAAATTTCAAATTTGGTTTCTGTACCGCTGTTCAAAACATCGCGTGCTGGAAAATTGTTTGTGGTGATATTGTGATTCCTGTTTAACAGTGGTGGCACTAGGGGTAGGGGGACAACAGCCCCCATCGGAGGAGGTAAGCCCAACATCGGGGAAGTATATAATTTGTTGGAGTCAAACAAAAATATTGAAATTCGAATCAGGGTTATCGAATATCGAAATAATTCATATCAAATCTTTGGTTCTGCTATGTTTTAAGCCAATCCGAATGGCGTGGTTACAAAATTTTTCCCAGGGACTGCCCCGGACCACTCTTTTTTCGGCACGCTTCGCTCTCCTACTGGCGTTAAGCCCCTTGTCAGAAGTTTCAGCCCCTTTGTTGGAAAAATCCTAGCGCCACCGCTGCGCTTAAGAACGTGCTATCTAAAGAAAATATATTTTTCAGTAGAGGGGGGTAAAGAGTATTTCCGTGATCCGTGATCGGCTAACTTAAGGGGTACGTTTAGCCGTGAATTGTAGATATTTTATTTCACGAATTGTAAATATTTTCACTCAAAAATAAATGACAGCCAATCTCGCAATCTTACATTTCATATTTTTTCGGGGGAAAATTCCAATTTTTGTCATTTCTATGTATTAGAAATGTACCTTAAGACCAAAATAAACTACGTCAGCCATCTCTATTTTCTGTCATTTCTTTGTTTCATTAATGTAATATAGGGAATATAGAAACTAAAAATAGGTCTCGACAGCCTGTCTAGCGACCAAAAGATTTGGAACGGCATGGAATCACATGATGGGAAGTTTATCGGGAAACGGGATTTCCACAATTTTGCTATCAGGAAACAGGATTTTCGCATATTTTTACCGGGACAACGGGATCAGACCCCCCTCTTCGTATCCCTCAATGAATCCGCATACAATATGAAAATATAAATCGCAATGTGAAAAAGTTTAAATCAATTATGCTATAAATGTCTTAAATTTTACCTGTAATAGCTCCCCAACCACCTCTTATTTGCAAGGAAAGTTTGTTATTCAAGATAAACGGCATTCTTTCAGCTAAACCACGAGAGTCATATGACCAATTATCAAATTTCTTCGTCAGTTTTACATCAGTTTGAGCTGAAGAAGTGCTGTCGAACAGGTAATTAGTAGGAGCCAGCCAAATTCCTCCCCATCGGCCTAAGGGAAAAATTTTATTGTTCTGAATTTGATCACATGACTGTTATAACACCATATTTGTAGAGTATGGTCAACCAAAAAAAGGTTAAATCTTTTATACCTTTTAAGTAAAACGTTGGAATTATCTCAAAAATGAACTATTCGACTGCTACTGATGATTACTTTCATTCGATATACCACTTGATGACGTCAGCAAAATTCAATATATGTGACGTCATTCAAGTTTATGACGTCATTGTTCAAAGTAAAAGGTGTGGAGTATGATAAAACTGTTTAAAATATGCTTTTTATCTTTGTTTCATTAACTTTGAGGTACTTTGAAAATTAAAATTAAAAATTAAAAATTAAAAAACTCTAATTGCTCTAAAGTTGTAAATTAAAAATCTCTAAAAAGTACCAATTTGGAATTTAAAACATGAAATTGACAATTTGACACCATTTTCACGAAAATCAGTCCAGTAATTAATAAAATAGGATGACCTTTTTTGATAAATTGAAAATTTGCCAAATTTTCCATTCTTTTTGTTGGTTCTCTAGCAACGAGTCACGCGACTAATTAGTTATTTAAACTGAATATAATTATAATTAATTTGAGAAGAAAATGATTTCTCATTCCAACAAAATACCTCTTTCTTGTGCCTCAAGCCGGTATTCAAAAGTATTAGCAACAATTTTGTACGATTCCTTTATTGCATCTGCAAACTTTAAAATAGAATAATCTTTAGAAGGACTTGGATTGTTTACATTTCGTGCTCTGTTCATCTCTGCCGTTGTCCAATCGTTGGTGTGACTTGATACAACGAGGGTCCATCCACCTCCGTCCCTTGTCATGTCGCAGTACATTTTCATAACATTTCCGTCATCCATTTTGATATGATAAACACCATCAACCATTGCCTTCTTTAACTTTTGCAGCTTTTCCATCATATCCCTGCACGACCTTGCCACTGTGAGGAAAAACATTTGAAAAAAGATTTGCCATCATTAACATGGCCACTGACACAACTCCTTTAAATCAGAGTGATAGTCGAATATAATCATGTTGAAGGATACAAATTGAGTGCCCCTAAAATGGTCACTGAAACACACTTCAAAAGCATAGTAATCATTTTATTCGACACATAGCCAAAAAATCTTGAGTTAAAAATAAAAGGGCAAAGATTTAGCAACACATTTTTAAAAGAGCTTGACTTACCAGGGCATGTTTCTTTGTTACAATCCTCTCTGACAGTTCTGTCACCCATACATTCTTTGCCACCGTGAGCTGGGTGTGGGCTATTACAAAATCGATGCCTCATTCTTTTACCTCCCTGACAAGCAGCTGTACATGTAGTCCATTGCGTCCATACTCCCCATCCTCCTTCAATCGCTTTCAATACTAAAACAATAATAAACAACAACAAAAATAAATATTCAAAGTATATCAAAATAGTAAATACTCCAAATGTTCACATGAGCTTGTTTTACAAAAGTGATACTAATATTACTAAATGATTAATTAGCGGTTGGTTTCAGGTATGGTGAAATTATTGTTTTACAGTTGTTTCAAAATGGTCGCAGTAATGTTTTTCAAAAAGTAACCTTGAAGGTGATTTTGTAGAATTTTATCCAAAGTTTAAATTGTTTATTGTGTTAAATTGACAATATCTTGCTGGAAATTCGTACGCAAAAGGTCGCAAGCACCAAATAAAAATTAATAATCAGATATTTTTGGGTATGTAAAAATGGTATCTAGTACATGTTTGGGTACGCAAATTGGCTCCAAATTTTTATATTTGGTATACTTTCGTGGTGTAATCAAAAAAGATTTTAATTACAATAGAAATACACATAATTCATTCACACAGATGCCCAACTGAAGTTATGATGAATTTAGTATGAATTGAATTTGATTCCACAAAAGTGCAACAATTGAAGTTAGGCTAAAAGACATACAACTTGTTATTCGACTTTGTATTTAATTTGCATGCAGCATAAAACCAGTCATTTGAGATGCCGAGAGTGATTTTGGTATAAATCAGTCAGAGATATCAAAAATTATAGTTACGTCCTACCTCGTTTATACAAGACCCACGGATAAATGTCATGTTATTGCAGTTATTATGAAACTAACAAAAAGCAATGGTTGAACTTTCCATACCTGTATCGCAGTTGGTGGCAGGATCGTAACCTCTACTGCATTGACATTTACCCTTGTTGTTGCATTTCTATATATGTAAAAATAAATGAGAAATAGTAATGTTTAGGAGCAAATTATATGCTAATGACCTGATTAACAAAATGTTCAATGTTTACGATAAGGAAACCAGAAGCAAACAAAGGAACAAACAAAATCAAAAGATATAAAACAGACTACACTTACCCCTCTCCCAGCGCATGTTTTCCCGTTGACTTTTCCACAAGATGTAAAATTCAAAGAAGCTATTGATTGGCATTTACGACTGGAACACATCTAAAAACAAATCCAAAACTGAAGTTAGGTAATTTTTTTAAATTCGATTTTAAAATGCACAGTGTCAATATTTGTTGTATGGTTTCACAGAGAGGATTTCATAAAACAAAAGATTGCTGTTTCAAACATGACAACGTGATTTGTCACCATGAAAAATAGATTTCACACCTTCAACGCAGCCAAGCGAACGATAACAAACAAATTATGGATGTTTTTTGGGGGGGGGATGGCAAGATCTGGGCGTCACTTGGCAAATGACGACCAAATCTTGCCAAATTATTGTAAATCTTTTTACATTGTCGGAAAGTTTGGGCATCTGATGGAAATTTGGGCATTTTTTGAGAGTTTGATCCACAAAATTAAAACAGGATTTCCACCTCGGTCGCACACTTTCATACTTGCATCGTCCTTAAATACTTACTTACTTACCAACTTAAAAAGGTCTGGTCTAAATCTCCTTTCCCTGCCAGGGATAATGTTTTGAATCTATTTGCATCCACACCCCAAACCAAGTTCTTCACCAAACAATGTAAATTACGGCAAAGCACTCACCTAACAAGCATTGCTAAATTAAATTACCTTCCCATCACCGCATTTTGTTCCGTCGTTTACCATGCCCAAACCATCTCCTGGTTGATCATTTCCCGCAGCTCCTGGAATAGTTATACTTGCACCACTGCAAGAAACCAAAGTTCATTCAAGCCAAAAATATTTAAATCTTATAAGTTTAATAAGAAGAACCATGCCATGTCAAGAAAAAAGTTGGATTAAACATTTCACAAAAGAAGGACCATATAGCCCATTGTCAAATAACGTACAACGACATATTTGCAAAAGGTAAATACAGACATAGCTTTATGTAAACTTCAGATATTTCAACGTAAGTCCAATTTTTTTTAAATTTTTTAATGGGTGTATCTCAAAATGTCAAGCATGCCTTTCGAATGGAGCTTTAAATACTATTCGAAATTTATTTCGAATCGAAAGAAAAATATATTTAAATTTTATTCAAAATTTAGAAAATTGAACAGTACGCTTTGAGGAACGCGATTAGTTGTTCCCTTGTATCCCTATGACCTGTAAACATATGCAACAACAACAACAACAACCTTCAAGGCAAAAGGGGCATGGACTGCTGCAGAAACATAAAATCGTGTTTCTTCACTCTTTAATGCCCGCATTTATTTCTTCTAAATAGGAGATATTCTATGCAACCTTTATTTTTCAGGGGGTAGCCCATCCAATTGAGTTAATTTATATAATAAACTTTTACTGAACTTTTGCACTGTTCCAAAATATAAAGTTCTGCACGCATATACCTCCTTTAAAATATGACGTATTACGTTGTACATCAAGGCCAATATATCAACAAATATATTTACCTGCAGGAAGTTCCATTTATGGTCAACTTTTCGTACTTTGTGCCATAGTCTACGTGAGTTGGAGAAACTTTTGAGGATTTGCATTGCAGTTGTCCACAATAAATATCCCTAAAAACAAGAAAACAATGAAATTTGTATTTGTTTGCTCTGCCTTGGAGAGAGGAATTTTAGCAAAAATATTTGTTTTTTTAAATAAGAAAAAGTATTTTTTGGGTGTCTCTTCTCCTTTAAGTAAAATTGAAATTAAAATGAATTAAATTAAAATTAAAAAAATGAAACTGAAAAAAGCTTTTTATTAAAAGGTAATGAGAGCCTGTTTATAGATTGTACCACAATTCTTATTTTATTCAAGCGAGTTCTAAGAATCATTGCACTACAAAGCGCCAAAGTTTACGCAATAAATTTACTAATAGTTTGATTGTAGGAATCAAAAACATTCAATTCCTAAAATTGCCTGGATCAGATCTTTTCCAAAAGGAGGTTGTGATACTTTAGCTGATGCTATTACTAGTTTTAAATTTAATTGCTATTAATCCTTGAGACAATATTGTCAAAAAAGTCAAATCGTTTCTTGTTGTGTTCAAAACTGCGAACAAATCCTTCTGAAAAGCCCTTTAACACTAAAAATCAGTTAAATAAACATGAATTTACGTGTATCAGCAAAAGCATAATTAAACGTATAAATATGACAACAACAAAAAATTTAAAAATTACCTGACTCCACATGAACTATTACTCGCAGGATCACAAGTGCCAAATCCATTTGCGTTAGTGTTCAGCTCATCCCAACAAGCTGAATTTGCAGAACTGGCAGCTATTTAAAAAAAGAGAGATCTGATAAAATGGTAACATATACCCGGTGGAACATTTTATTTGGTAAAACTCTCAACAAATTAGTCTCTCTCTCTTTAAATTTAAGAAATAGTAGCAAGTGCTGCTGCGGAAACAGCAATATTCTAGCAATAACATTTGCTTTTCTAAACAAATACTATCAACCCTGTCACCTTCCTATAAAAAAAATCTTTTCATTTTCAAGTGTTATGACAAATTTAAAAATGTTCTAGCTCCAGAGAAAAATCTGAATCATGAAGTAATAGTATTGAATAAAATTCCTAAATATCAAAAGCAACTACAAAAAACCAAACAGATTGATCAAGTGGCTAAACGTTTACTTGCCTGGGTCCCAAAGATCCTTGCATTGAGTATTCAAGGAAGCACTGCAACTTCCGGAAATACAATATGAACTGTATCCCTAAAAATAGATACGAAATATAATAAAAGCAGCAATATACCAGGTGTCCCATAAAAAGTATCAGCGTTTGAAAAATCAACAAAATTTGATTTTGTTACCAATCTTGCATATTTTTGCGTTGTTAAATAGAGAAACGGTCAATCAATAGAACAATTCATCTAAATTGTACCATCATGAATTATTCCAGTTTTTGTACAAATCTACTGCCGATAACAATGTTATTGATTATCGATGACAATTTTGATGTTTTGTAACTTTCATTTACGCGGCCTAAGCTAGTTAAGCTCTGCTTGTCTTGGGTCGTGCATAGTACTAACTTTTATAATATTTTTAAATACAACTGCGATTGTTTTGTGTTATGCAAATAAAATTGAATTGAATTGCATTTTGCACGATATTGACTACTACAGTGGGCTGGTTTTGATGCATGTTACCACAACACGTTTCTCAATAATCATTAAATCAATTGTTTGTCAATTCTCTTCATTTTATATTGTTACAAAGGTAAATTATTTCCTCCGCAGAGGTTTCCAAAATTTCATTTCCTCCAAAAATTACTGATCAGATCTAACGAAGAATAGACTTTGAGCAAGAAAGTCAAATTTGACTTTAGTTTGATAATACAATACATAAAGTGCGATGTTTTAAGCAGGCCTAGTAAACCTTTCCAAAAAAGATGCCGAGAGGGGGATTTTTCCCGAGATTCATTGCAATTGTTGATCGAATATGGAATTGAATCACAGGAAATTTCTTCTTCACGATTGCAATGTGATTCATTGCAATCGTTGATTCACAAATTGAACGCAATGAATCACAGGAAATAGCCTCTTACTGCTAACTTTTTCAGAATAGTCTGCTTTACAAAGTGTGACTGATCAAAATATTGTTTTTGCCAAAAGGCTAAACTTCTAGTTGGGAAAAAGATCGATTGGATGCAAATTACAAAACAAAAACTCACTTTGTCAGCATCATTATTCGCAGAATAGCCCTTCCAGTTTTTTCCATCGTCAGAATAGAAAATCTTGAATCCCGAAACATAGCTTCCAGATGCTCCTTGTGTTTTTAGGTGTCCAACAGTTTTTACCTAAACATGATATTGAACACAGAAATGTAAAATTACTGCAAGAAATTAAGCATAAAATATTTAATCATCAAAAGATTCCTTCAAAAGTTAATTTGAAATTTTATGCCTATGTTATTTATTATATATTTCACACGATTGATTGGCAATTTTCATACATATGCATAAATTTATAATATGCTCCGTACTCTAGTTTTCCTAAAAAAGTGAAAATGTAGCATTTTACGTTTAAATAAAAACAAAACTGAAATTTAGATTTTTAAGTTATAGCGAGTGTCCATATGAGGCTACATGTTTGCAAAACCAATGTCGAGAAGGTCTGGCTTTAATCTTTCTGCTCCAAATTGCATCCAATGAATGAGCATCAACTTAAATTTCATATCTTGGTTGGTAAAATCAAATAAAAAATCACCGAGTTCTGCTTATTAATAACCAAAATGTAGGGTTTCCTCAAAACGAGAAGTTTGTCTTTCAAAAGAATAGCTGAAAATTGGTTGTTCATGGCAAAGGAGTATTAAAGCTAAAATTTGGACAACATTGATTAATGTGAATGGTAACACACTCCGGACACTCACAAATACAGCGAAACTTCCATTAACGGACCATGTTTACTTTAATTCGTTATAACTCGGCGATTTTTTAGTTAATTTTGACGAGCAAAGTATCAAACGTTAAGTTGCAGCAACCAGTGTAACACACATAAATAAATGAAAATATCTAAAAATGAACTTTCTACAACAGCTTTCTAAACGTGTAGCATTTTTTAGACACCCGGAAGGCCCTGCAAACAATCTTTTTATTTCTGCTCACTGAACCAAGCACTGCTGAAGCATTTACAAAAATAAAATTGACTAATTGTAACTTGTATTTACCTCTCCAAGGTCAATTTGGAGATAGTTTTTCTTTCCTGAACTTGAAGGCAAGCACCATCCTTTGCCTGTATATATTCGTGCTTCAGAAGGTGGATTACTTTTTTTAAAAGCAGAAGCTGTCAAAGATGAACCGGGGAATTTTCCATTTTCAAGCCCAATTGGCATCAAGCAATCTGAAATAAAAATGAAATTGCAGAATATAATAAACTAGTCTAATTTATATTTACAAAATTGTTTCCCAGCTACAAAATATCTTTAATAATTCCTGACCAAATTGCTTTGTGTCTACATTAGATGATAATGAAAAACAAAGCAAAACAAATTTCAAAGAAATAATATACAAACCAGTTCTGAGAAAATGCAGCATAGTTCGAGCATTATTACCATCACAATCCCGTGCTTCACTCAGTTCTAAAAATTTTCCATGTTTAGGCCAAGCACCTTGAGCTTCAAGACATTTTCCTGTTGGGATATGGCGCAATCCGAAATTCTGTTATGAAAATTAAAAAATCACTAACAACGTAATATAAAGAGTAGCGAATCGCATTCCTATCAAAGGGATGGATAGAGCTTGCATTGTATTTCCAAACGAAATACAATAAAATCTTGCATTTAAGAAACTCTTTTATCAGAAACGTTGGCCTTGAATTCTGACCAGAAGAACGAAAAAACATCTAAAGGAGAACTGAAGAAAGAAAACGAGTTCCTTAAAAAAGAAAATTTAGTCAATTTCGTCTTTCCTTTCAAATCCTATGCTAACGAAGGAAAATGACATATTAATAACATGGTAAACAAACGTTACGCTAATGTAAAAGCATCTAAACCAACATATAGATTCCTCTCTATTGTTTATTTGATAATTAATGCGAAGGAACATCTTATCGGTATTTTTATCCAATTATGAAAATAAAATCTATACAAAACAAAAAACTTTAACACTTCTATACAATTTACAAAAACTAATAAAAATTACAATTATTGAATTCAGTGATAAACTTACAGCAAGTCGTTTAAATGTTCCTCGTGCATTAGGACAATCTTTTTTAAGTTGTATGTTTCCAGAACTATCAGCACAAACTATCTTTCTACTGTAATTGTGTCGTAAAGTACCATCACTTTCCAAAACAAATAAAAGATTCGGCTTGTTACAGTCTCTGTGTCTTTCCTTCCTAAATACAAGCTTTGAATCTGTTACCCAGATTTCTGAACAATTCTCAGTTTTTGGCTCCACGCACAGCGAGGTTGTGTAGTAAAGATCGCGCGTTGAGATTGGTTGTACTAAGTTTGGCAGATCTGTAAAAGACATGTGAGGAACAAATCAAGCAAATGGCGACGAGCCTCACTATTTAAGCATTTTTGTAATTATTTGTAGTAAAACTTTCCTCTGGAATTAAATTGATTCGGTTATGTTTGTATGTGTTACCATTGTCTTTAAGAAACGTGTTTTGTCGTTTTTCTCCATGTACCTGCACATGCACTCGCACGTTTACGGGGCAACTGGGCACAGGGATAGGAGGAAGGAAGCACAAACCTTCGTGGGTACAGGGACACAGGGACGAGCAGCAATTCACGTTTCTTAACGTCCATGGTGTTAAGCAAGATTTGCCTGTTGATTAGAAATGAATCTGGGCTTCCATAAATCAATAAGAAGACCTAAAAAAATTTTAAACAATCTGCTGATTCAAAAACAACTTACTAAAAAAACACAAATTCACCTTCATTAGCCGAGCAAGTCAATACCTCAAGTCTCATACAATAGCTTCCCTTTTTGTATATAGGGTTTATTCGCAGATATCTGGCCTTTATTTGAGGGTCCAGTTTTATAAGTCTTTCACTGTTGTAATTGACGTTTGCATGAAGAATCTACAAAGAATTATTAGGCTTAGTATGTCGCTGCAAAGTAGATTTTTCAACCAGTTGAGTTTACTGCAGTAAAATATGTATTTGAATGGGGAAGATAAAGCGAGAACAATTAAAGGTGCAAGACTCTACAATAACTTAACGGTATCCATAAAAATTCAGTCAATATAAAGTCGTTTTTCACTCAGAACATTAACCTTAATTTGATATTCAGTTTATTGAATTATATTCTTAAATTGTTGTACATTTTTATGCCTGGTAATTATAGACTGTATTATATATCAGGTGACTTAAAAGCCTTCGTTTGCAGAGATGTTGTTCGAAATACGTGAGACTACGAATCTCAAATTGTGCAAAAAGGATCTCCGGAATGCATTTACGTGTACAAAAATGTAAATCTAAAGCAGGGAACGGGGAAACTTAAAAGTACACATGCTATGAAAATATGTAAAAAGTAAAACTTTCTTTGTCCAGCTCCTATATAAATTTCCGTGTGCCTATCGTTCGCCCATCAAGGCCTGTTGGCGACATGACTTCATCAATTTCAGATGGTCAGGTCAAACTAGAAATTTAAGTTGCCTCTATCAATAGGTGAAAAATGGAATTTCGGGAACTCACAGAAACTTCGTTGGTGCATGATGTACCATCTTTCATATAAGCGTCATTGGGACACTACAAAAAACAAACATAAAGACAAGTAGAAAAAGCGTATAGAAGAGGTTGCTTGCAAATTTTTCACGAAAATTATTAATCGTAAATCAAAATAATGTGTTAGAAATTTTATGGGTTGGGAATTTCTCAGGGGTTGCACATTTATCAACCCCTGGCTAAACCACAAGTGGCCCAAGCTCCAGGCTGATCAGTTTCTTTCCCTCCACACCGCTATTGGTTTCATTGTGCCTTGTTACAACCTCGTTATCAATGAGAGCAACATTGTTGTGGTCTTCGAACAGTGGGGTTGTTTACGCTGTACAAAAAACATTATTGCAATAAGCATTTATTGATTGTTTCTTCAAGATGCGCTGTCCTCTACAATATAGAATGCGTTATCTCCTATAATATAGAATGCGTTGTCTTCTATAATATATAATGCGTTGTCTTCTAAAATATAGAATGCGTTGTCTTCTATAATATAGAATGCGTTGTCTTCTAAAATATAGAATGCGTTGTCTTCTAAAATATAGAATCAATGTGATGGCATACAATAATAAACTCCAATAAACTGAGTCCGCTTCAGACTGTAGTGACGTTGCTGACCATAATGAAGTTAACAAATCAAAGAGCACATGGAAACGTGGTCTCGTGTAACAAATCTAATCTCGCTGTCCCTCGGACACAAATATAAAAGTTACAAAATTATTCTATTTTGTAATAATAATTACCATTCCAGAATTCCCTTGGCAATACTCTGGTAAATCGCAATAATTCTGTGACTCTCTGCATAGGGTCCCTTGTTTTTTGTACTGTAATAAGAAAATAAGCAATGTTATTCATTCTTCAGATGTAAATAAAGCATGTACAGAGCATTTTAAAATATGGTAAATATTTTACAATTCAAGTAAATTCTCAGGCTTGTGTGTACTGTGCCTCAATTAATTATAAAAATTACTCAATACGGTATTTAAAATTTTAACAATGAACTTAGAATAAACGAAAATACTAAACAACATTTCGAGTATTGCTCGTTATCACATAACTGGTAGTAATAACTTTCACGGAAATGCATTGCGTTCGTAGCCTGCGTATAGCCGCTGAATAGCGTTCAATTCTCAGTGTTCGGTGTTTTATGTTCAGTGTTGAATGTTGCGTTGTGCTCGAATTTTGATGTTCAATGTTGCGTTCAATGTTACAACTATGCTCAATTTTAGCTGTATGATGCTCCATTTTCGATGCTGCAGTGTGTTTGATGTTACGATAATGCACGATGTTCGATGCTTGATGCTCGATGCTCGATGCTCGATGCTCGGTGCTCGATGTTCGGTGCGTTTGTTTGCGTTTGTTGTTTGTGCAACACCAACAACGAGAAATTACTCGAGAAAGCTCCGAATAACCCTTTTGAATGATCTCTTTTATTTTTTGCCTTTTGCAGGTGCGCGTTTTGTTGTCTACTTTTTCATATTCAAAATAAGACATAAAATCGAGAAAATAAACTTGAAATAATCCTTTATTTTGACTAATGAACTATGACAACAACGAGGCTTTCATTGGCCGGCCTTTGTCGAACTTTTTGTAAACTACTGAAAACTTTTAAATCAGATTTATATTCTAACAATGAGCAATAGACCTGTGGATAATTCGTTTTCTTGTGACAACAAAATGTAGCGTGATGCAATTCCTAGCGCCCATGAGATGTATGGATAATAGGACACTACGTCGCAGGTGCGTTATATGGGAAATGAAGCACTTCGTTGCCATATGGGTAATAGGATAATACATTGCATAAGCACTAGGAAACAAATTATCTGGCTCCTATTGCTCATGTTCAAACTACTTCTCCTCTTCAGGAATCAAACTCACACAACACCCATAAAGCAAATGTATACTCACAAGGCAGTTCTTGCAACAATCAGGTGTGCTGAAATCACTACACTGAGCAGACCTTTTCAGTTTGCAACCATTTGGCTCACAACAACTGTCGTGTCTCCTACATATCTAAAATATGAGACAAAAACAACTTAGCGTGAGTTCAAATAGCAATACGTGATGTTGTCATTAAATAAATAAATAAATAGTGACTTCAACAAATGAGCGATGATGTCCTTGAAGTAATAAAGATAGACTTAATGAAAAAAAAAAACAAATTATAACTTTTACATATTGAGAAATTTTGCTAATTCCAACCTTCTGATCAATTTTTAAATTACCAGGAGCTATATTAATACAGAAAGCTCTAATAAAATATGCTTAACAGACACAGTTAGCAAGACGCTTTTGAGTTCCAATCCACAAACTGTATTATAAATGTGCAATTCCAACCTAGGGTTAACGAGCCTTCAAGCTCCAGAATTCAACCTTTCTCCATGTAAGCACATCCACCCCGTATACAAGCCCGTAGGTTGCATGGCTCTCAACATTATTTCGTAAATATTCCCGAGGTACAACTTAGAATCAGAGTTAGGGAAGAAAACAAAGAAAATTTTGTGCCTCACCGAAACAACCCATATTTTCTATTTGTTGAAGTTTTCTAAAGATCAAAATTTGCGATCAAAGGAGGAAGGTTAATCACTGTTCTGAACTCTATCTCCTGAAGTACAGTTGGCAAATGAAAAAAATTTATATTTTTTTAAACTGTGCTTTTTTAAACTTATAAAAATGTTGCGCTTAAACATGACTTTAATACCGTACTTTAATACCGTATTTTCTCCAATAAACGCCCAGGGGGTTTATAGATTTTTTTAGATTTTAGAGGGAGCGTTTATTGGAGAGGGGCGTTTGATAGAGAGGGGCGTTTATTAACAAAATAAAATTTTTCTCGAAAAAGACCCACAAACACCTTGAAATAAATACATCTAAGCATATCGATCTCGTCTGATCTTTACCATTTATAAACACGTTCAATCCTTTTTCTTCCAGCAGTTTTTTCCAACCTGTGTGACTTACCATTTTACTTTCAGCCATGTTGGAACAAAAATAGCAAATTATTGAGACATTCTCAAGACACTTTTACTACAATAAAATCCCATAAGATCTTCCTCATAATTAAGAAACTCTGTTTCTTATAAAAACGTGGAGTGCCGACAGAAGCTGCTGCAGATTGGAACGTATTGTTCTCATGACAATGCATATTGTTCTCAGAACAATAGAAAACAAAAGTTTCGAACAAAAATTGTAACTTTTACCTCCGGTGATCCGCAATCACATTCTTCTGTGCCTTCGATGATTCCATTTCCACAAAAGTTGTCAAGCGACTATGAAATAAAAATATGAAAAGCCCTTAAAACTAAAAACTAAAAACTAATCCTGAAATTAGAGCTTACTACTCTCTAAGGGCGTATTCTTTTGGTAATCCAAAGTCTTCTGAAAACGGTAGACTTCGTAGAGAAATGTACGTTTCCAAAAGAACACACATTCTGAAAACGGTAGAGATTTGATTCTGAAAACGGTAGACTTTCGAGAGAAAAATTTCC
>JAYJMH010035077.1:0-16215 GCA_036873815.1 Phacellophora camtschatica
AAAAAGGATATTTACAAATTAAGAAGAAGTATCGAAGATAATTTAAATTATGCTACCAAGAAATTATATGCATGCATTTGATTCGATTATTTGAGCTGAGTTGCAGTTTCTATTCAATACAGCCAGAAAGGCACCGGGCTCGAAACCGCCTCCCAGCGAGGCAGTGAGGTAAGGATTTGGGTTTTAAAATCAAGCTTGTTTTTCTTGTTAAATTGTTTCAAGCTGTAAGGCTCCTGAATTATTCAAGAATCTTGATATTAAGAGGTATTGTTTTTGTTTTATTTAGAGCAGTCAAAAACGAAAATTGTAACTTAATAAACTACACAATTTGGATATTTTTTATCTTGTAGTTAGCGTTTACCAGTGATAAATTTTATAGTTGCAGACCTATTTTTGTTTTTAAAATTAGGGGCGTGGCCTTTTTACATGGGAAAAACAAGGCGTGGCACCCAAAATATTTGGGGCTTCACCCCCAAGCCCCCACATCGCCTGCGCCTTTAACCCAAGAGCATCAGTCAGAATTTTCCCTGCATCCGCCTCTGGAAAGTATGAGGAAACTGTTCCTGAGCCACATCAACTCTAGCTGAGATGAACAAATAAAAGACATTCTAAATTGAATGAATCGGTACAAAGTGGTTTTAAAATTAGAACGTTTTGAACCGAAAATTCCTACAACTGGATTTATTCTAAATATCTTAATTGAATCTCTAGAGGCCGATTTACGCGATCATATTCATGTAAAAGTTACTCGAAATGTTTTCTGTGATCATAGAATGTGATCGTGTAAACGGGTTTAAAAGTTGCTTGAAGTTATGTGACAACAAATTAATTCAGCAGAAATTGATCGCTTTTAATTGGCCACCACAGATTTGTCATTTGAACGCTGGTCAAATTGTTTTTATGTGATGCAAAGTTTTTATTTTAACTTCAAGCAACTTTTAAGCCCGTTTACACGATCACTGAAAAAATGTGGAGTAACTTTTACCTGAACATGGTCGTGCTGATCGGCCTTGAGGAGTATGAAGAAACTCGTTCTGTTGCTTCTAACACCATCCCAACCTGACATGAATTTCCAATTAACAATAATCATGACAATAATTATGAAGTAAGGGCAGGAGGCAAAATGCCTGTAACATCATGTGCCAACAACTAAATAACGTCATGTGAAAATTTGTTTTATGTGTGCCCTTCAAACTTTGGGTACAATTTTTGTTTTATGTGTGCCCTTCAAACAGGCAAGGTTTGCTCTGCACAAAAAGGCTTGCAGGTCTCATTAGACCTTCAAGTCTTTGGGTACAATTTTTGTTTTATGTGTGCCCTTCAAACTGGCAAGGTTTGCTCTGCACAAAAAGGCTTGCAGGTCTCATTAGTCCGCAAAACGGAGTAAAACCGTGTGTTATCCAAAACCTTTTCTGGTCACTTGTCGAGCTAATAATATTGCATAGCAGCAAAGTCTGGGGGGGGTTCACTAGGGGGTTGCAATCGCAATGCGTCTTTTAACAGAATTACTGAGAACCTTTTTGATGAAAAACTACAAAATGAAAACCTCCAAAATTATGTACAACTTTTCTGGGCGTGCATTCCAAATCTTCAAATTTTGCTGTGAGAAGAGAGTTGGGTGTTTACACGTTGAATGTGACTATATATGAACGAACTTTAAAACTCTATTTCCACCTACAAAATCTGCTTAGTTCGAACCCGAAAATTGAAAATACTTTGCTTCAATGTTCCCGGCTGCATGCTATAGGGGTACACTCCTTGTTAACTGTGGTACAACATTTACTGAGACTTCCTGGCTATAGCCTAGATGCAGTGATACGTGACACAGGTTAAGCTAACTTCACAAAAGATAATTCTGATGTCTGTACGAAAAGAGGTTCTAGGAGCACATGCAAAGATCTGGAGGGCTATCTGAAATTTAGCAATTCAGTAAAAATGGTTACGGGAAAGAGTTATACGTAAATAATGTGTTGAAGAATAAACATAGCTCTACAATCGCCAAGTTTAGAATATCCCCACATTTCCTGCCAATTGAACTAGGCAGAATGCAGAAAATACCGAGGTCACAACGTACATGTACAGTTTGTAGAGATAGCCCATTGGGTAAAGAGGTCGATTTCATACTTAAATGCTAAGAACCAAGAAGTGTTGAAGCTAGAGACAATTATCTTAAAAAGATGAGTGATAGTTTTGGTAGTGAGTTGGATAGGGTTGACAATATGTTTTTTCACAGAGTATTGTGTATATGCAAAGACCTTCCGGTTGACACTCCGCGTGTAAAAACGGATTAATGCTCTCACAATTCCTCACACTGCTTAAATGTAGTTAGTTGTTTCTGCATCCTGCCTAGTTCAATTGGCAGGAAATGTGCGGATATTCTAAACTTGCCGATTTTAGAGCCATGTTTATTCTTCAACACATTAATTACGTACAACTCTTCCCCGTAACCTTTTTTAACGAATTGCTAAATTTCAGATAGCCTTCCAGCTCCTTGTATGTGCTCTCGGAACCTCTTTTCATACATAGTCTTAAGAGGTCTAGAAACAGACACGAGAATTCCCTTTTGTGAAGTTGCTCTTACCTGTGTCACGTGTAACTGAATCTAACCTATAACCAGAAAGTCTCAGTAAATGTTGTACCACAGTTAACAAGGAGGGTACCCCAAAATCATGCAGCCTGGAGCATTCAAGTAAAGTGTTTCCAATTTTCGGGTTCGAACTAAGTAGATTTTGTAGATGAAAATAGAATTTTATGATTCGTTCATATATAGTCACATTTAACGTGTAAACCCGCAACTCTCTTCTCACAGCAAAATTTGAAGATTTGGAATGCACGCCCAGCAAAGTTTTACAGAACCTATTTTGGAGATTTTCATGTTGTAGTTTATCATCAAATGGTTCTCAGTAAATCGGTTAAAAGACGCATTGCGACTGCAACCCCCCCCCCAATCACGAACCCTTTAACAGGATTTCACATGCACAATTATATCACGCTGTATAACCTCGTTCTCGTGATATTAAATACTCTTTACCTTTATGTCGATCATTATGTCATTATGTCAATCATCCTTTGTTTTGTATTAGTATATAAAGTTAGATATTAGTATTTGAAAGGACTTTTGTGATTGGAGATAAAACTGTAAACATGTACTATTGTCTTCTCATTCATTCTTGAAACCTCTCGCATGGGTCGACATAGACTTCGACCATTACAAAAGTGGTGTTTGGACCAGGTTGCTTTTAAAGCACAGCAATACTTCATGGCTACCCCTGAAGAAGTTCTCTGTCTCATCCAAGGAATCGCCACTGTGGTTCGTGACCAACAAGCCGCGAAATTCTCAACAAACAACGTGGCATACCCCTAGAACAGCAAATACGGAATCTCCTTTCCACATATTACGCTATGGCTCAACAATCACAGGAATCGGTTTCAAATTTTTCGCATCGTTTTTTGGAAACGCAACACGCCTTGGATAAGCTTATTCCTGGTATTCATACCTCGCCAGATGGTCATCAAATGGAACTTATTCACGCTTTTTGCATGAAGTTAAAGCCTTCAATCGCCAAGGAACTCCTCAGCCGTGAAACTCCATTCAAGGATATTTCAACCGTCATTGAATCAGCCAAACGACACGAAGCTGTTTTGGTTCATCCAGATTCAATGTGCACGTGGCCCACGTCTGCAAATGCTATGTACTCTGCCACTCCGGTAACTCCAATGCAAGAATCAGGCATGAAACCTTCCTATCCTGAAGAAAACGACAAGAAAGTTTCGAAAAGTCAACAAATTTGTAGAAACTTTAATTACTATCAAAATTCGTTTTGCGAGTTGCCTGACCACAAATGTAAACGTGGTTATTTGCATAAATGTTCGTTGTGTAACAAATTTGATTGAAAGGCTTGTAAATGCCCCGAAAAGTCACAGGCAACTACAAATTTCAACGGAAACAGTAGAAATTTTAATCGTAAGGCTGGTAATCAACGTAGTTCACGGAATATTTCAGCCAATATTGTTGAACCAGCACAGGCTTCACAATCAGTATTGTTTAGCTCAATTAAACAAGTAGTGAACGACTCTTTAAGTAGCTAAAATTAGGAATTGACTACTAGCATCAAAACTGAAGTGGAAAAACGCCTTCCACAACCCCAGGCTACGTTTTCTGCCTTGGCAGAAAGTTCGCAAGACCACACTTTCGGCATGCCTGCCATCACTGCCTTGCCCCCTCATTCGAAAGTTTCGGCCTTGAATCTTGCGACTAAAACATTTTGTGGACAAAAATCATCTCAGGTGGGGTGCCCCTCCCTTTGCCTCTTGACAGTTGCTGCTCTGTTTCTTTGGTCAGCCAGAAACACGCGGAAACAGTAGCCAAAGTAAATTCCAATCTTAAGTTTACTAGGTTGGAGCAGCACATCACTGTCTCAGTAGCTGGACCATCCTCAAACCTTCGGGCAGTAGGTACGATGCAAGTACCGATCGTTTGGGAAAATGGCAGGTCAGTACTTTTTACGATGCTAGTAGTACAAAACCTTTCTTGGCCTATTTTGTTTGGACAAAATCAATTGCGTTTTACAGATGCTCGTATTCGTTCACGCGAGCTCAAGGTATATTTTACGGACCAAAGAATGGATTTTGAAATTTCTTGTTACGATTCAAATCCATGACAAGCTTTTCCTACTTTGAGAAACCCGAATTACGGCACAGGTTCCTCTGCCAATGTCACGTGCTTAATGACCACAATGCCTCCGTTGTGCGGGCCAGCTGGGTGTGTTTCATTGGTACGGGGGTTTAATCTTGTCACGGTTTGTCTTATTGTCGCCGCTTCGCTTGTGGGTTCTTCCTTATTATCGGGATCTTTATGGTTGGAGGGTAATCAGTTTTCACCAGGCCTAGAGACCATCAATTTTCAGTCTGCTGAAAACATTGTTTTCCCTGGTGAAATACCCCCCTCGTTTCTCGCCTCCAACCACCCCGCACAAGTCGTCCTATCCCCCCAGTTGACAAGTATTGTGTTGCTATTTTGGACTCTCAAAGTGAGGAAGTATTACCAGATAATGGTATCCGCAATGAGGTTTATGTCGCGAATGTATTGATTCGTTCAACAAAAGGCTCAGCCAAATTACCGTGCAATATTTTGTTAGGCACTCTTCGGTCTGTTTCTGAAGCTGACACGGAAGTCTTTGAAAACGCCGCTAATCATACCGCTAAGATTATATCGGACAGTTTGTATTCGGATATGCGTTCTAATGATCGCTTGCATGCAATCTCTGCCAATATTCCAAGTAGCACTTCAGATAGAAAAGGCCAGACATTTCCTTCGCACGCTAAGGAAAGCAAAGCCGCAATTGTTTCATTGCCAAAACCTGCCCATGTCTCAGAACTGGATTCGTCATTATTGTCGCAATTTTTAGATCACGACAACTCAGTTC
The DNA here is from genome assembly GCA_036873815.1 of Phacellophora camtschatica. Taxonomy (NCBI): domain Eukaryota; kingdom Metazoa; phylum Cnidaria; class Scyphozoa; order Semaeostomeae; family Ulmaridae; genus Phacellophora; species Phacellophora camtschatica. Next base: position 5,427 of record JAYJMH010035077.1, read on the forward strand.
ACGAGCACGCATTTCCGCCTACAGCAACAGCAAATATTGATCCTTCGTCTGAACAATATTTGAATGAGCTTGTAGAAACATTAGAATTGGACACGCCTGCTTATGCTCACGTGCCTGTTGACATCATGGTCAAATTTAAAGCATTGCTAAAACAATATCGCCAAGCGTTTTACTTGCCAAATCATCCATTGTCGTGCATAAAGGGCAATTATCATAATATCGATACAGAAAATGCGCCTCCTGTTTACAGGTTACGATATCGCTAAAGCCCCGCAGAGCTTAAAGCCATTAAGGAGGAGCTTGAACGCATGTTGCGCCTTCACATCATCGAACCGAGTCATTCGCCTTGGGGGGGCCCTTGCATTTTGGTGCGCAAGCCATTAGAAAAAGGGAAACCTCAACCCCCGCGCTTTGTTATTGATTACCGCGGTTTAAACGCAGTTACCAAGGTCGATGGTTATCCTATAACTAATGTTTCCAACATTTTGGACGCCATAACTAGAGGAAAATTTTTCACCAAGCTCGATCTCGCAAGTGGATATTGGCAGGTGCCCGTTAACCCTAGGGACAGGGACAAAACTGCTTTCGTCACACACCTGGGTTTGTATAACAGCCTGCGTTTGCCGTTCGGCCTACAAACCGCTCCGCAGTGCTTCCAGCGCATATTAAGCACCATATTTACCGATTTTTTGTATCAATGGCTCATTATCTACATTGATGACTGCATCACGTGGTCCGCGTCGTATACAGAAGCCTTAGGTCATTACCAACAAATTTTAGAACGCGCGGTAAAATTTGGCGTTCAGTTCAAACCTTCAAAATGCGCCTTTTTTCGACCAACTTGCAAATTTTAGGAAATCGCGTTACTCCGGAAGGTCGCTTTCCAACTGAAAAAGGCACAGAAGCCATTTCCAAATTTTCTCGCCCGCACAACGTTTCCAGTCTAAAAGGTTTTTTGGGTATGGTCGGATATTTTCGCGAGTACGTCCACAACATGTCCCACAGAAGCCAAAATTTGCGCAATCTACTCAGTCAAAAAGTCTCCTTTTTGTGGTCACATGCACACAAGGCAGAATTTCAGAACCTCAAAACGGCCCTGCTTTCTCCTAACCTCATACTTTTTCATCCGGATTGGGACAGCGATTTTGAAGTGCACACGGATGCCAGCAAAGTCGGTTGCGGCGCCATGCTTGCACAACGCGTCCATGGTATGCTTAGGCCTGTTCGCTTTGCCTCGCGCTCGTTTAATCCTACAGAATCGCGCTGGCCTACTTCACACCAAGAATTGTTCGCAGTAAAATGGGCTCTGCAGCAATTTCGCCATTATTTGCTAGGCCGAAAATTTAAATTCATCACCGACCACGCGAATTTAAAATTTATCGCCTCCATTGCGCCTCAAAATTCAAAACTTGCAAGGTGGTGCCTTTTTTTGGCAGAATTCGATTTCATCATCGAGCACCGCGCGGGTAAAGATAACGTTGTTCCAGATGCGCTTAGCCGTACCCCGCTAGCCTATGTGCCAGAAACGAATATTTCCGACATTCCGCCACCGGATGTTTGCGATTTTCTGCTCACGCTTCCTTGTTTTCACATTCCTAATCATTCTGATACTTCAGGATCTGAAAATTCACACTTTTCTCTCAGCTGCTTATCTCTGGCCTGTTCTGCAGAATTTTCCGAACATTCTCCTCAGGCTTCTTTGCACTCCGCAGCACAGACAAAGTTCGTTGCTCTGCCAACCGTCGCACCAGACCCACAGTCAGCGGAAAACAAGGATGCCAATGCATTGCAGCAAAATTTTCCACCAACGCGACAATGGCCTAATGATTTAGACACGCTTCGCCCACTAAATTTTAATCGAGTTGAATTTGCACAAAAACAACGTGCTGACCCATGGTTAGGCCCTCTCGCGAAATTTCTCATGTCTGGAAATTCTTTCTTTGCAGACTATTTCTGCGCACAGCCAAAATATCAAAAAGTGGGTCTCTACCACTTCAAAAACAGCCAAGCTCATAGATGGTCTGTTATTTTATTCCGACGAATTTATGACAAATGCAGACAACCTGCGCATTTTTGTTCCATCAGATGTCGAACTGCAGCGTCATCTTTTGAACACATATCACGATTCGCCTATGGGTATGCATCGCGGACGAGATGCAACCTACAACTCTATCTCACGTTATTTTTACTTGCGAAATCTTTCGAAACATGTACGAAACTGGATTCGCCGCTGTCCGCACTGCATTCAGTTTAAAACTCTAAAACAACCTCATGGTCCAATGCAGGTGCGTTTATATCAACATCCATTTCACACTTTAGGTGTTGATTATGTAGGAGAACTCCCATTGTCTCCTTCTGGGAACAAGTGGATTCTCACGGCCGTGTGCCCTTACTCTAACTTTTTACGGGCTATTCCAGTTCCGGACAAAACAGCAACAACAGCAGCTCGCGTCTTACTGCAAGAAGTCTTACTGCTTTTTGGATTTCCCACAATACTACAAAGTGATCGTGGTGGTGAATGGCTTAACGCAGTATTGTCTAGGCTCACGGACGTGCTTTCCATAAAGCAAGTATTTACTTCTGGCTTTCGGCCGCGCCTTAACGGTGCTACAGAACGCGTCCATCGCTTTCTTAATAGTGCAATCGGTATTTATTGCGAGCGTGTTCAAGAACGCTGGGAAGAATATTTACAATCGGCAGTTTACGCGCACAATACGTCACCAGTTTCAGGCACATCGGACATTACTCCATTTTATTTAGTTTTTGGTCGTGACGCGCCATCGCCAGAAACTATTTCGTTCAATATGCCACCGCATCCATTGCCTGCGGATCATTATGCGAAACATTTAGTCGACAATATGCAAGATGCGCATAGAGAATTTAGCGCTATAAAAGCAGATTTACGCCGGCGACAACGCGAGCTTTATGACATCGCAGCCCGCGATATACACGTACCAGACGGTAAAATTGTTTACATCCGCAAAGATCATGTTACTTCGGCAGACGGAAAAGCGACCAGATTTATCAGAAACTTTGACGGTCCTTTTCAAGTAACAGGTCATCTGTACGATCGTTCCGATCTCCTGATAGTGCGCAACGTAGCCACAGGCGAAATAATACCGCGCCCCGTCAACATCGAAAAGGTTGTTGTGGTACCTGAACAACAACCAGGAGATATCCGCATTCCGGACAATTATGATATCACATGTACAATTATGTCACGCTTTATAACCTCGTTCTCGTGATATTAAGTACTCTTTCCTTTTATGTCAATCATTATATCATTATGTCAATCATCCCTTGTTTTGTATTAGTATATAAAGTTAGATATTAGAATTTGTAAGGGCTTTTGGATTGGAGATAAAACTGTAAACATGTACTTTTGTCGTCTCATTCATTCTAAAAACCTCTCGCATAGGTCGACTCAGACTTCGACCATTGCATCCAGATAGGGTTAAGTATTTATTTGGAAATGGGAATGCAACATTTGGAAATAAATGATAACAAAACACTTATGTATTTATTTGGAAAGAAGAATTTACAATATTTGGAAATATTTAAAAACAATGCGCTTGCATATTTATTTGGAAATAGGAATTTACAATATTTAGGGATATTCGTTGGCTTATAGAATTATAGGTTCTAACGTTTACGCAAGGACATCAATTTTACCTTTTGCACAAGCTGTTTGCGTTTATATCATTTGGATATTCATCAGAACCTATGCAAAATTCAAGCCTTTTCACGCAATAACGCCTTAAAATGGTGGTTTATCCACGCATCACGTTCAATTTTTTAATCACGCTTTCTCGTCAAAAACATCTTCTCACGAAATCATGCCAAGCCTATTGAGGAGCCCCTTAATTTTTGTAACATTAATTCTAGTTTTGTGTAATGTAATTAAGACGATGTCTTGTAACTTTTGTTGATTGTTAAAGCAAGATTTATGTCTGAAAAGCACAAACATTGTTTTTTTGTGCTACTGATTTCAAACTTTTTTCCTGCTCTTGTATAGAGATTAAATTGATTTTAGAAAGTGTTGCAATTTTATCATTTTAGCCATTTAAAAATATAAGACATAACCAATTTTCGATTTTAATTTTATGATAATAACACTCTGCATTTTAATGATGCAAAAATCCTACTTCGGACCAGTGGCTTTGTTTTACATAATCCCTTCCAATAGATTTAGTGCCATGGCTTTGGCCAAGTTGCCACCAAAATTCCTTGGTTACCGCTTCTACCGAATGAGGCAGTGGATTTGGCGGGCCTTGGAACACCTTGGCAGATTAGCAATAGAAATATGTGGAAAAATGTTTGGTTTTTTTGCAGAATTTATGGGAATATGTCCCTTTTTGTTGGGAGAAGTTCATGGCAGTGTGCCCCTTTTGTTGCCAAAATTCCATGGCATTTTGCTACCTGTTGTCAGAGTAGTTTGCCACATTGTTCATTTATAAAATTTGATAGTTTAAAATTTACAGTACCAAAGCGTTCTACAGCATAACATATTCTCACGCTGCGTAGACTAATTGAAGGAGTAAAGTGAAATAATTTTGATGCAGCTCTTATCTTCGTTGATTTTCGTAAGGCTTTCGACAGCATTCATAGAGAGAGAATAATGAAGATTCTCTTAGCGGCGAAAGTCATTACACTTGATGGCGAGACTGAACAAATTAATATTGTTGTTGGAGTTTTACAAGGAGACACACTCGCTCCATACTTTTTGACAATTGTGTTAAACTATAGATTGAGAATGGCAATCAAAGATCTTGAAGAACGCATAGGTTTCAAACTTATTAAGCGCAGAAGTAGGCGCACTCCTCCAGTTACAACCACAGATACTGATTTCGCAGACGACATTTCTCTGACCACTAAAGGACTGAGACAGGCTCAATAACTACTTTCCAGAGTTAAAACAGAGGCTGCCAAGGTAGGACTCCACGTGCACGCGAAAAAGACAGTAGTGATGGTATACAACAAAGTCATATTGAAACCTCAACAAAAATCTATATCTGGTAACATCATAAAATTAGTGGAAAACTACAAATATCTTGGCTCTTGATGCAAAGCTCTGAAAAAGATATTGAGGTAAGAAAGGCTCTCGTGAGGGTAGGATGCAGCAAGCTATCAAAAATATAGCTTTAACAATAATAAGTCATCGCTTAAACGAGAAATAAAGATTAGATTCCTATAGATGGATGCGACGTGCGCTGATCTCGTTACGTGCAGAAGAAGATTAGACGAACAGGGAGGCATCAAACTGAGATCAAGAACTTTATTCTTCCTTTCAAACGTCTCCCAAAAAGCTTTCGAATGAGCATCGTTCACTTTTTCTACTTTTGGGAAGCCATAGACAAAGCATGTGAATTTCTCAATAACCTCAATATCTTCTAGTCGGATGGGGATCGAATCATCTCTGCATTTCCGGGCAGGCGCTACCTTAACAAGCGCTAATAACTTCTAATAGTGTTTGTCTCTTTGTGGCTGCTTGAAAGCTCCGGCAAGATTTTTGCTTCATTCCGATTTGAACTAAGTTGCTTTTCTAATTTGAGCAAGATTTTTGCTTTTCTGATCTGATTTGACTGAGTTGAACTCGAAAGACTTGTTCGGGTTTCTTCAATTAATTGTTGAATTAAGTTAAACAACATTTTCTTGTTGTAGTAACAATTTTTTTAGTATGGTAGCAATATTCATATTTAGAAACCTAGGCTTTTGCTTCCCGCCATCGCAAATATTCGAGCATTGCAGACGCAAAATACCGCATGTTCAGCGTTCTAAGCATTTTCCCTCTATGCTACCAAGAAAAGGTTTGATTTATCCAAATTTATTTATTACTATCTATCTCATATCTCGTATTATTTCTTCATTTTCAACTGTAAACAATCTCCGTGGCCTAGAAATTTGAGACTTTCCAACAATTCGTGTTTCCTTTTTTGGTGTTTGAAATTTGAGACTTTCCAACAAAAATGTGTAACTTTGCGTTGCTATGTAAGTTTTTTATCTATAAGACACAATATCTTACGATACATGGCTAGCAACTAAACTAAGTTACATTTACAGGTTTTCAAAATATACATAACATAAAAACTACAAATACAAAAACGAAAATAAATCCTATAATATTTTAATACAAAGTCATATAATTATAATTAAAAAATTTGTGTGTTCCAGGTATATAGTGTGTAGATATTTGGAGAATATTGAAAGAAATTGTTAATCTTCATCTGTCAATAAGTATGTTGGTTTTTGATTTCCGTTTGGGATGTTTTAAACATTTGGGTAAGGGTTGTCTAAATGTTGAAGGGAAAAGTTCCTTTCTTTGTTAAAGAAAACGCATGATAGTATAAAATGTGTTTGCACAAAATGTCCCAATTGCATAGAAGTGCAAAATCGTTTGCTTTTTCGATTGGGGGATGTGTTGAACTGTTTCTATAGCTAGGCAATGATCGCTTAATCGTATTTTAGTCAATGCTTGACAGTATATGTTATTATATGAATTAAAGTCAAATAATTTTCATATACTATCTGTCTTTGTAGGTATATATATGTAGCTGCTTCAGAACTCTCCGGTATTTTTGTTTTCCATTCAGGAGAGTAAAGTGTTCGGAATGCTTTTATTAATGGCTGGTTTTGTTAAAGTTGTTATCTGTTTGATAGTTGTGTTTATACTCTGTAATGTATTTGCTAACAGATTTATGTTCGACAAGAATGTTGTTCTTGACGTTATTGATGCTACGTAGTTAAAGGCTTTTACAACGAGTGAATCTCCATTGTATTCAGTGTTTATGTGCTTCAGAAAGTTTACGATCTTTGATTTAATCTGTATTTTTAAGGGATAGTTACCAAGTTTTCCACGAACCAAGATGTTTGATCTAGATCTGTTTACACCAAGTACGCGTTTAAAAAATTGGGTATGAATTGTCTCTATAGCAGATTTATCCCATTGATCTGTGCTGTGTATTTTGCAAGCGCCCCAAACCTCAGTACCATACAAAAGAATTGGAGCCATTGCGCTGTCATACAATTTTAGGGCAGCTTGAATGGGTAAATATTTAACCTTGAATCGGCTGTTTAGAGCAAACATGATCCAGAAGCACAGTGGCCCCCCTGGCGTGAATTCTGTCGGAAAATTCAGAATAAACAATCTTACCCCGGAATCAAACAGTTAGATTATCATTAATAAATATCATGATATAATTAATTCGTATGAATTAACACCGCTATTAAGAAAAAGTTGCTTGAGTTGGATACTGATCTATAACAATCATGGACATGTAAGCGTTTAGATGTTTATATTTTACTTTTCAATCTTTTCAATTTTACTTTTTTGGAAAATTCCCAGCTTTGCCCCCCCCCCCCTTCCTTAATAAGTAGTACCTGTAGTACCTGGATTTAATTGGAAACTCATAACTGTTCACTGTTTGATGTGTTACTGTTTCCAGGCCAGTTTCTTGTTTTTCGTATCACATGGCGACTTTCCAACACATTTTCGTTCTCCTTTTGCTTGTGAAAACTAATTTACACACAATTTCATTCAATAGGATCTTTTAAAGGAAATACCCCCAGGTACACTTCGAATGAAATTTGAAAATCAATTATGTTGTTCTGTTGATTTTGCATAAATTTACATAATCTTGACCAAAAAAAACTAGGAAGGTACACCTGGAATTTCTTCTCTGAAAACTATCCTCGTACTACGATTCATTTTGATTAAATAGTAAAAAGAAAAACAAGTTCTGGCCATCAGTAGGGCTTCTTGCGTAATCCAGCTGGATTTCTCTGCCTAAATTGATTTTTTTTACATAAATCCCTTTTTTGAGGTCTAATTTCGACGATAAAGGTAGGTGCCATTTTTTCTACCCACTTTAAGGTTTAATTTTTGGGGGTTGGAAAATGACGGTTTAAAATGCGATCTTCTGCGGAGGAGCAAATTTGTTATAACGTCTTTGATCATATAAATATCAATACAAGGAACTTTTTAGATGACAATTATTCCTTCTGACATATAATAAGTAACAAGTGGGCGTTACCAGAGGATAAAAAGGGGCTATATTCCAGAATGGGGATATTTCTCCTATTTTCCCAAATCATTCAATACATGTATTGAATTTTCGAATAGATCTAATGAACTTGAAAAAGTTAACAAAACGAAATTACAATTAACCTAGCGGTGTCACCAGAGGAGCAGGAAGCTACAGGAACCCTTTGGGGATCCTTCGACCGACCGGGAGTTTTTTAGAGGGAAATAGTTAAAAATACTTATTTTCATTGTGAAGTATTGCTCAAATTAAAAATCTAGGTCTCTTCCCGGGGAAGCTAGCCCCCAAAACTGACTCCCTGATTAACAAAATTCTGACCCCCTCTCGGTGACTCCCTGGTTAACAAAATTATGAAAATGAAAGTTAGAACGAATTGTTTCACAGCAATTATCTTTCTTTAGAGTTCTTAATCGTCAGGCTCGTCAATGATTTCAGAAAGGTCATAACCTTTCGTATTGTCACAATGAACGCATTTACACAGAGGGGGGAAAGGACATAATCTTTCGTATTGTCACAATCAACGCATTTACACATTTCGTTTCTCTCCAACCATTTTCTGACAGTGGAGGGAAATCGTTGATGGAATTTTGATATCCTTTGCTTATTTTTGTGATATAATTTATTGGTGGGGGTTTTTCATTTTCTAGATTTCTTTTACTGAAAAGCTCCCATCTCAATCCAGCAAGGGATGTTTGACTTGTGTTTCCTGCTTATACTGAGCAAACAAAAGGCTCTAACACTTTTTGACTTTAGATCGCCCTCTCTAAGTTGCTGAAATACATCAATTACTGCACTGTTTGATGCTAATGTAAGATATGATGCAGTCCATTTTTTTTCGATATTCCGAAGAATTTTCCTCCAGAAAAGATATGGAGTCCCAATCAGCGCCAGAAAAGATATGGAGTCCCAATTGACCCTTGGTTTTGTCCGTGCCAATGCTTTTGCAACGTTAGTTGATGCTTATTCTCCTTTGAAGCTTGCCTTTGCCAATTTCAAACGTCAACTCGCCGGCAATGTTGTTTCTTGAAAACACATCAAGAGGCAAAATGAACATGTCCGTGTAGGGAGAACAAACAGTAATGTTGCGAACCACATTGCCACGTGACTCTGTGTGGTACATACTTTGAATACGTGTACAGATCGTGTGCGAAGTAGTAGTTAACTTGTTCTTCGAGGGCAGATAGAAACAGTGAACAATCACATTGCCACGTGGCTCTAGCAAGATGTAACAAAGCTTCAACCTGAGTAATGTAATTTTTAGAAACTTCCCAAGTTCACCAGAATTTACAGCAGTAGAAATCTTTTCCTTCGGCAATGAAATAGAGCAGAGTCAATAGAAAGGAGACTTTCTATTGACTCTGAATAGAGATAGGTTTGATGGCTGAATCACAATCGAAGGCTTTTTCGTGCAGTATCTTCTTTAGGTTAAGACATTTTTCGCTGATATTTTCGTCAAGATCCAAAGCATCAAAAATCAATTCGTAGCAGGCTAAAGCCTTCATAATGTCATATTCAAGCCCTCTTTTATACTGCTTCCCTGCAAGGATTTGCCGAATTGTAGCGGGAGCATACAGTCCAGTTCCAATATCAATTGAATCAAGACCACTACCCTCTATATATTTGCCAATTGCATGTAGGGAAGCAAAACAAGCATGTAACTCTCCAACTCTAAGAAGCCAATTGGAATTCGCTGATGTTTCTTGCAGTTTCATTGCTCTTTCGTACAGGTCAAGATCCAACGTTATGATGGTTCTCCGATGTGGTCCAATGATCTGTGTTGATATTCCTCGTGCCACGCAGAGTGTAGCAGAGCGCAGAGAGTACTGATATTCCACATTTCATATCGCTTTCACACCACTTTTCATGCCCGCATTGTGTAACAAAAGGTCCAATCCGATATCATTTCGTATCGCGTCCATTCCATACCGGCATCATGTAAACAGGGTCTGGGACGACCTCGGAAGCTTTTTGAACTGGCTTTTTGCAACAAATATCAATATAGAATGTTATTGAAAATAACTCTTTACAGCCAAAATATGTTTTAGTGAAGCGTTTGTGACGTCATGCTCTAGTTATGTAGCTCGTAGCTCTTGCTGAGTGTGCGAATTGACAGGTAGCCCAGTATTTCTAGCTCTGACGGATATTACCTTTGGGTTTTAATGTAATAAGCACTAATTTATAAAATACAAATGTGCAAGTAATAGTGTACATAATACATTTTATGGACAAACTCAATAGTATTACCACGAAAGAAAATTTACTGTATAGCCTCCTTGCCCCCTCTGGGTTATAGCCCCATCTGTATTGTAGCCCCCTTTTCCACCACTAGTGACACTCCTAACTTTCTATTACATGTCAAAATAATAATTGTCATCAAAAAAGTTCTCATTATAGGTATTCATGTTGCCAAAGCTGTTGTAACAAATTTGCTCCTCCGTAGAGGATCGTACTCCAAACTCTACTATCTCCTCTGCTTTTCTTGAAAAATTGAGCTCACTCTTCTCTGTGGCTTGTTTTTTTGTGTGATATTGGCCATAGGTATTGTGAGCATATAACCGCAGGATACTATCTCGCAGCCATTAAATTAAAATAAAAACACTGGAAAACGTGTCTTTAAAGGTCAACTCAAGCCAAAACCCATTTTTTTCTCATTGCCCATATCGAGCATGCTGAATTTAGTCGTGAAAACGAAATTTAAAAATAAGTTGTTGATCCTTTTAAAAATAGCACTTCAAATCCCAAAATTAGCA
>JAYJMH010035088.1:0-16215 GCA_036873815.1 Phacellophora camtschatica
TATATAGATGGGCCATGAAAATTTTACAGCCTTCGCTGATGGGCCATGAAAATTTTTAGAGCCGCTTAGGATGGGCCACCAAAATTTAGGAGAAAATCACAGTTTTTACTCCGGCCCTCCCTAGCAGTTACTTTATGACCGGTCCCTTAGTTAAGTCATACTTTGGATTTGTTACAGAAATTTTTAATCCTAAGTCAGTTAAACAAAGCAAAGACAGCAATGAAAATGAAGATAAAATCATTACCAACACCAACTTAGATAAATACAAACTAAGAGACTTTCTAGAAAATAGCCTGCCTAGAAAGAAAATTAATGTGTTGGATTGTACGCAAAACGGTATTAAGAAAGTATGCCAAGTAAAGCATTTCAAGGAAATGAAAAGGTAGTTCCCAAGGGAATGTTTGAACGTTCTAATGACTTTGTGGCAAATGTTGTTTCGAAAGTAGTTATTCGCTGATGTATTGAACTTTTTTCACACGGTAAGGAGCTCTTGAAACATCATTCATCAGATGATGTCGATTTAAATGAATTGCAATGTAAATCTGCTGAAGAAAATATCTTTGTTGATTCAGGAAACAATTTTTTTAAACATGACGAAAATGCTTGCAAGAATAAACAAGATTTTAATGATGAGCAAGATTTTAATAACTTGGATTTGAATGCAACACTTAATTATATAAATGCATATTATTAAAATGCTATTACGTAGACTAAAAGTCAAAAATTTCAGGAAAAACGAACTTTTGGCAAGTTTTCTCAATACGTGTGCAACTACCTTTAAATAAAAATACCTACCGGGTGTCCCAAAAAATGCTACGGATTTGATTGTGTCTAACGATGTCAATATTACCTAAAATGCTACAAAATTTTGTTGCTGTTACTCATTGATTCTTAACTTAATCAAAAGTACCTTGTTTGACCATGGGTTTTAAAACACACGATTAATGTTTCTCGAAGAACGTAATGATTGAATAGCAGTGACTGTGTTTCTTTGCTGTGTCTTTTCTGTTGCGGCTGTGATGCTTTTCGTGCGCCTACGGGGCGGTCTTTCGAAAGGAGAAACAAGAGATTTTCTTCATGCTCACATGAAACAAGATGTCAGAAAAACACAGTAAAGAAACACAGTCACTACAATTTAATGGCATATGACCATATCGTGAAAGGCTTATAAGAGAATATATTCTTTACAAGTTTCTTAAACGCAGTTCCAAAACAGCTTTCCTAGCGCAATATTTTGTTTTAAAAACGTTTTGGGGATCTCGGTTTTTTAACATTAAAAAGTGGGCTTTTTTCGTTCTCAGGTTGTGACATACTTTACAAATGTTCCCACTCAATTTTTAGCAGAATAGATACACGGGTCCCAAATTACGACATTTTTTTGCCAGGACAACGAATTGTCCAAAACCAGGCCAATTTACCGTTTGGAAAACTTTTTTAAAACATATTATTTCTTGTACATTATTTTTGAATCATATGTGTAGTTTCAACTTATTTACTCAAAAACCTGTCCCTATGTATGCATAAGTTGCTATAAGAAATCAATAAGTAACGTTTTTATTAGATTTCAAATGTTACAAGTATGATATCAACTACAAAATTTTGAAAAGTAGATCTTAAAATTGGGTTTTACAAGTCGGTCTTACGTATTATTTTGCCAATGTTACCACAAATGACGGCAGTTTCTTGGTCCTTCCAACATTAGCAGAGAAACAAATTTTAGAAATTTGTACCAATATTAAACGTTGATGATTTTTCAAACCATTCAATAATTCTTTGGATTTTTTCAATCTAAATTCTTTAACCTGCTATTGATCATTACAGAAAATTTCTGAACTCGATTTCATTGTGTCTTTGTACCACTTCGTATACTTTGTTTCTTGTCTACTGAAATGCTGACAAATAAAATGATTATCAAATGTAAGAGAACGAAAGCAAAGCACCTTTGACTACTTACGAAAACTAAATACACAATTCCGATAAAGACTATGGTTAGTGATTTAGCGCAATGACTGTCGGGAAGAATCCCCATAATTACAGCGTCTGGACGTAACAACTACGCAACAATTGAACAATGTTTTGCAGCTGTAAAACTGGAGCAAAACGTATTGCCATGAATAAAATGGTTCTAATAAATATGAATAAAAATTGAAATGAAATTTAGCATCTGTACTTAATGATTTTACACGTATATGTGTAATTTAATTAGCCAATTTCTCGGCACTGACATTGCAAAAACATTACAACAGTGTTCTGTTTCGCCGTTTTGTTGATACTCACACGGAATTTTCAGCTGCTCGATACTGAAAGCTGGGCATAGGCTAATGGTCGCACGGGTATAAATAAGACAGCATATTTTAGCGCTGTTGAGCTGTCAGTGATTGTGAAGTTAACAAAGCAATATTAAATATACAAGCAGAAGACAGTAAATATCATTTGACTGCGACATGAGGCCGACATGAGGCAACTATAAAAACCGGTTAGAAGTTCATTCAACGATTGTGACATTTAAAACAGACAAGAAGTGGAGTCTATTCAAGCCGGATCTTTCGCCTGAAATTCTTGAAATCAAAATGAATTATGCCATACTCTGCTGCTTCTTCGCGGTCATGTTGTCTTCGTCATTATCAAGGCCTTTAAATGAAAATAAACGGCAGTTAGGCACAACTTGTACATATTGGAGATATCATCTTTGCATTAGAGGTCTGACATCCCGCGACTTTCCATCAAATCACAGGGTAAAGTGTACTTCTTCTGTTTTAAACTTGCCAAAAACTTTTTCCTTAAACTAATTCTTTCACTGTCTTAAAGTTTTAGTTGTATTATTCACTGAAGTACTTTCACTGTCTTAACGTTTTAGTTGTATTATTCACTGATGTACAATTTAAAAAATTCTTAAAATTTAAAAAGAAAAATTCAAATAGAATATTTATGACTTTATCACGTATTGTGCTCTTTCAAGTTGTACATTGCTAGGTATCACGTTCTTCTAGAAAAGCCGGATTTAAAAAAGTAAGTTATTTTGTGGTATATTTTTTATACCTTTCTCAATGATTTTCCAAATAAATTCAACCACTCTATTTCTATTATTGACTTTTCAATAAATTTTCCTTTAAATGTAAGATTTGAATATGTGGCACCTGTATTTATAAAACGATCAACTATATAAATCCAACATTTATGTGTGAAATTTGTCAGAAAACAGAAACATATTTTACGTACACCACATATTTTATGTACAAAATTGTTTAAGCCAAAGACTGTTGTTTATGTGTTAGACACTATGTCATACATATGTAATCATCTTTAGAAATGAGATCAGCAGATGATTTTTAAAACTAAAATCAAACAGATTTATCTAGTCTGCAATTGCAAACTTGTAACACCAGTGTATACACAAAACATCGGTTATATGTATTTATCATATAAAGCAATTATCTTATTATTATCGTACTATTACTATTATTAATTATCAACTGAAACGTACCTAACATTGTACTTAGAACCTATAGAAGAAGTTAGTTTTAATTATCTTAGTAGCAACTGGTATACTTTCCATAAATAACGGAATTAAAAACTAATACGGCATAAAATCATGTTGTGTTGTCGGATCTACACTACGCCAGCACAGAGTTTATACGAATCCGACATGAAACGAATACGATACGACAATTGGTTTCAAACGAATATTTCACAGTTTAAATAGTCAACCACGGAACGTTTTCGTGCCGCTTATTCACCGAAGCTTAAAATCTTCGATTCTGATTTGTTTGTCAAGACAGCGTATTTGTTTTTTACCGGCATTTTTTGGACGGGAAATAATTTTAAATTTCAAATTCCCAGTCTGAAATAAAACTGTGCCCGATTCGTTTCGTACCGGTATAGTTTAAATGAGGTCTTACTTACTACAGTCTTGCTTATCCAGATAAAATAATAATTTTTAAAAATTTGCAGAAAATCAAAATTGATATAAAAATGCTATAAATGTAGAACCAAATGCAACGATGCAAAATAAATTTCATGCATTTCATTATTAGTTTTAATTTTGATTTCACAAAATCAGGATAATTTTCCATAATAGGAGAGCACTTAAAATTTGAAATCATCTTTGAGAAATCATCATCATTTTGAGGCCTTGTCGTAGAAAATATAGCTTGTATGTTTTTGCAAACGACATTTCAAATCTTTGTATTCATAAAACAACTTTCCAGACAAAATTATAAAAATCGTTTGTCGTAATTAAATTCCAGAAATTCTGTCAAGTAATATCGGTAAATTTTTTTTAGAATTGTTAGTCTTACCGTTTTGACAGTTGCAAAAATATGATTTTTTTAGCTTTTGGTTCAAACTTTTTTAGTACGTCGATGAGTCCTCTCGCCCATCGTCGCCACCGATTGTCCGTTACCGCCTTCGTATAAAACATGAAATAAAATCCTTTACAATGCTTATGAAAAGATGAATTCTAGATAGATAGTCTCAAAACATCTTGCTGACTCCTGGGAGAATGACATTAAACGGAGAAAAGGCTCCAGTAATAAAGCGATACAATCAAAGCTAATCTATTAAAAATGTGCAAAATAAGCACTCGTTGCTCGCTATATCTAAAGATATAAATAAACTCAGATAACTTGTTTGGGACGAGAAATGACAATTTTCTTGTCAAGATAATTTGAAATACAATAACTTTCTTTTGTTATCTAGTAAGTTATTTTGCAAAATAGTACTTCTTTTCTACTTCATCTGTCTTATTTCTTAATTTTTATACGCTTAGATGCATTTAAAAATTGACTGATATGTCGATTTGAAATTGAATAAGGTTGAGAGGTTTTCAATGTTTAAAGTATATCTATTTTTGTAAAATCAAACGAATATTGGGTGGTGTTTTAATAAAGCAATGTTACCTTAAGCGTTAACGTTGCGTAAGCGTTATCATGAGGGGCGGAAATTTAGTTTTATTGGTGGTGGGGCAAGCATTTCTTTGAGGAACATTTTCCGACTTTGTGCCTTTTTACATGAGAATGCAAATAAGATAAATTTTTATATTTGAATATACACAACGTTTCGAGCATTACTCGTCTTCAGGTATGGGGATAGCGTTGAAGAGAAATGAAGATAAGCGATAGAGAATACAGTGCTTAATTTAGTGTGGTCTTGAAAGTGTGGTGTTGTTAAGATAAAAATTGGTGGTCTTGAAAAACAATTTTGATAAAAATCTTTCAAAAAGATCTCTTTATAAGTGCTTCCTTTCGATTTACAAAATTATATACAAAATCAACACGACCGCCCAAGAAACCAAACACGACCCTCCAAGAAACCTACTGCAACAAACAAAAATTAAATGCATGTCACGAGGATAACTGCATTACCACATTACCGTCAAGGTTTGCTGTCACATATTGCCGTCAAGGTTTGCTGTCACAGATTCTTTAGATTGTGGTCTTCTATTGTGGTGAGGGGAGCTTAAATTAGGAACTGAGAAAATGTGTTCGATCTGATGAGGTGGGCCAACTCACCTAAGTCGACCAGCTCACTTAGATGAGATCTCTAGTCGCGTTTTCACGTTGGAATCACGTTTTCATTCCATTATATTCCACTATCTAATTGCATCATAACAGGAGCCAAACTATTGAATGTTTGGTTTCACGTTTTCATTCCATTGTATTTTTGAGTCAGTTCAAGATTTCCACAGACACGTCCCCTATCTAAGTTAGATTGTACTCCCCCCTCTCCTGATAATTCATTAAATTGTTTATTAAGAACCTTTTGCTTCATTGCTAACGTTCTATAATATACAAATGAAGACAATCGAATTGGTAACATGACTATTTACTATATTAAAATTTAAAGAATAATATTTCAACTGATACAAATATTTTCGTTGCAGAAACGTTTTACTCCATTCCAAAGGCATAAAGTACAGGGTGTCTCAAAAAACCAAACGTGTCCAAATCTACTGTGTAAGAGCTAAAGTTTTTAAAATATTTTTTCTACTTGAGCTTTGCAGAAGAGGTTTCAACTTGAAGTTTGATAACTTGTTTGGCAAAATTGACTTAATAATTGCTAAGTTACACTAACGGAAAATGCCACCTCTTTTTGTTTCTGCAGAACCAAAGGTTTCGATGATGATTATAACCCTATTTCTCCCAGGGGGCAATTCTGGTCTCCCCTACCAAGCATACTCAATATCATCTAAAATATTTGCAATTAGGAACTGAAGCTTCTTGACTTTTCCTAAATTTAGTTGGCTTCAAAAAAATAGTACAATTATGTTATAGGGTTCTACCACCTGGCCTCCATATGTCCTTATTTGGCAAAATTGTATAGAGACCTCTAATTTAATAGCTAAGTAGCTAATCACTTCGCAAGTTACACCATTCGATTTGCCTCAACAAGATCTTTCTTTTTTTTTATATATCCATTCTAAAAAAAATTTAAAATTCCTTTGTTACTAACACGGTTTAAAAATAACGATACCACAGGGAACTTGTCAATACATGGCAACCCTGTGGATTTAGGGTAATCTACACGACCAGACCCATGCACATACGATTCTTAGTTCGAGACAAAGGAAACACGTGGTTCCTTTAGTTTGTTAGATTTAAAATAGGAGCAATGCAGGTTATGATCTTGTAAAACAACCTTTACAAGAAGCAATTAACAAATTACAAAGTTAAAAGTTTACAAATAAAATGATCTTTCTTTTGATATGTATTTTGTAATTTTTGCTAACGTATGAAATTTTTAACTGCAATTAGATAGCAAAATGTATCAAATTTAGTACTAATTTTCATTAATCTATCAGAGAAACAAGTTTGGCAGTTAAAAATTAAATATTTATAAAAATTAAATATTGCAATTTTCATAATTTTACTAATCAAGATTTTAGTGAAATTATGCTAATTAAGATTTTTCAATTATTTCATATTTCTCTATTGCTTTTGGTTGCCTAGTAGCATAAGTAATTAGATACTAATCATTGCTATTTTTAGAATCTGCAATATTTCTTTATTATGTGCAGGATATTTCATTACCAAATTCCTGTTGACTGCTGAAATAAAGAGGGGGGTGGCCAAATTAGCCCCTCTGGACAAAAATATCAAATTGTCAACCCTGGCCAAATAGGGTTTAACGTCAAAATCATGTCACGATGAGATGAATTTCTTGAGAGATTTTTCTTCTAAATTTTTCTTCGATTTCTTCTAAAGTGAACAGAATACCTTCTTTTAAATTAATATATACGTGTTGATAATAAGAATATTTTACCTCACTACAATAGTTATGGAATGCATGGAATGCATGGAATGCAATTTATATTTCGATAATCGTGTTTGTAGCAAAAGTTTTTGCTTCACTTCTAATTTTATAAATTGTCTTTTGGATTGATAAAACATTTTTTTTCGTTAGAAAACTTACAAAATGTCTTTTGAATTGATTCAATTGTCCTGCTAGTAAGAACATTTAACTTCATTGCAAAAGGTGCAGAATGCTATTTCGATTCTTTTGATCGTCTTGGTAGTAAGAACATTTTATTTTACTCACTGCAGAAGAAATTGAATGCTATTTCGATTTTCTTAATCGTCTCGGTAATTACAACATTTCATTTTACTCACTGCAGAAGATGTAAAATGATATATCGATTATTATGATTGTCTTGGAAATAATAATATTTTACTTCACCGCTAAAGTTGTACAATGTATTTTTAATTGTTACAATTGTATAGAATGTCATAGAATGTTATTTTGATTTTAAAGTTAAAGAATGACTTTTCGATGATGCAGGTTTCTTGGCCATATAAATATTTTACTTCAATGCAAAAGTTACAGAGTGTTATTTCAATTAATACAATCGTCTTGGTGTCAATAACATGTTATCTTATTGCAAATTAAGATATAAATGCATTAACAGTTGATACAATCGTATTGGCAGCAGAAGTATTTTATATCTTATTGCTAATAAAGATATGAAATGTATGATCATTTGATACTATTGAGAAATGTCTGCAGGATAATGTTTCAGTACAAAAATTTTAAATTTACTTAAATGAGCTTTCATAGAAAATGTTCTTCTTTGTTCTTTCTTAATCGTTTCAATAATATCAAATTTCTTCCATTTTTTCATTAACTTTTTGAACATTTCTAATTAAATACAGCCCATATTTGAAAATGCAATAAAGCATTTTATTTTCACGCCCTGTTTGTTTTTTCATGTTTTATAAAGGCCGTTCTAAATTATTCTGTTGGAAAAAATCACATGCACGGAAGCGTCTGTCGAATCTATCGACAGTTTCATTCATTTCTGTTTTGCAAGATTGCTGGTTCGACAAATGTTATTGACCAATTAATTATTGATAAAAATCGATTGAGAATAACATTCATTTACTACTGGTGCGAAATATCTATGATTTACATTACTTTGTTCTCAATGGTAATCATATATTTCAATTTTCTTTTGTAATTCAAATATTTATTTCCATTTGAATAAAACGATGAATCAAACATTGTCAATTCATCATAATTTTCTTTCCGTCAGTCTTAGCAATAAATGTTTAATTTTTACAACATCGTTGGTCAATTGGCTCCATTTTACGGTGTTTCTGTGCTCGTTTTCCCGCAAACATCTTTGGGATCCGGTGTCATATGCATTTGACGTTTGTTTGGAACTTTTTGCAATGACATAATTTTTGATTAGTTCTTTTTACTATGTTCTACTATGTTTTACTATGCTTTACTATGTTTCACCATGTTTTACCATCATTAACTATGTTTTACTATATTTTACAATGTTTAACTATTTTTTACTATGTTTTACTATGTTTAACAAGATAGAGTTCAAATCTTTCAATCGTTAATCTCATTGCTTTTCCTAACCAACTTCAATTCCATTTCTCTCTGATATGATCAAATATGAAAAAAGACAATTAAATAATTTGCAATTGATTTTAATTCAGAAACCTAGATATCCCGTTCGAACAATGCCTAGAGGTGTGAATTTTATTCAATGTGAATGTGCTTTTTCCCAAATTTTTTCCGGTTTTTATAAAACTTGTGTTAAAATGATGTTAAAATTAAACTGCTTCATAAGATTCATATTTATATTTTTTAGCTAAAAATTCTATTAAATAGTAAAGTTTTTTGGTTTAATTTTGTTTTTGTTCTTTTTCACTCACTCTTTAATCTTTCCATTAAAATTTTTGTGAAACAGAGTGAGTACCATAATCAGTCGATAAAAACTGATTGGGCGTCGACAAATGAAAAACGACAAATTTTGAATGAAATTGACAAAGCGCAAGACAACTGATGAAGATTAGACATTATTGTATTTTCACTATTTGAATCATTTCGTTGCTAGCTGTACCGTTTTGTTGAGTAATCCTAAGAAATTATAGGCGTTTGCATGGTTGTAGCTCAAAATTTTTGAGGCCAAAAATAACAAATTTTACTTAAATTTTAGAATATTATCGAGCCATCGGAAACCACGTTCAGCTGTCCAAAATTATAATTGTTTTAAATCTGCAAGCTTTCAAGTTCATTTGAAGAGGCAGCCATTAATTCTGTTCCTTTGTAACTAAAACATTCTGTTTGCTCAATTCTCAACTTTGGAGTTTAAAACATTCTTTGTTTTTTGTTTATATTTTGAATACACGCGAACAGAGGAGAAATATTTATCTGTAGTCTGTGAACGGCAGAGAGATATTTTTGTGTGAGAAGGTGTATAAGACTATTGAAAGTTTGCACTTACGCATTTTTGTTGTATTCGGCTTAAATCAGGCCTGCAATTGTCGTAAACGAGTCAAAAAGTGAGCCAAAGCAAGCAAGCCAAAATTTTAACGGGGCCCGGGGGTATTTCCCCCAAAAATTGGTTTTCCTGTCAAATCTATTTTTGACAACTTGTTTCTCATTATTTCGATGCACCTCCTAGATAACCTCAGTTGAACCCCATCAAGGGCGTTGGTTTTGGATTGTTGATCCCTAAATATCTGATGGATGTGCCATTTGTGTGATATAGCGTGACACATAATTGTGACAGATAAGTTATCACTGCACGTTAAAATAAACCCTGTGTTACGACAAACAGCTGTAGAGTTAAATAAAGTTTAATTGTTATATAGAGTATTTTTGCAGATAAAAACACTGATTGAATGATTGCATTAAAAAATTTGTAACTTTGCTTTTATGTAAGTTTATAGTAAATACGTCTTTATTCAGGGGAAAACTATAAAGGAAGGTGCAGCTTTGGATGAAGATCATTCTACCATGGAAGAGCTGCTTCTGGAAAAAGAAGCAAACGATCTTGAGAAGAAAATCAAGGATCAAATAAAAGCAAAGAAGAGAGAGATTTTTCGCAAATTGATAAAACTCCGCAAAATTATCCAGGACCATAGGAAATAAAGAAAATGAGACCAAATAACGATGAGGGGGATTAAATATTTATGGGCTATTCAATGAAAATGGGAAAAATGAATGTAATTTATTATTTTGTAACAACGATAAATGATTAGATTGATTTCAAAATTTATGTTTTTATCACCTTATCTGTCTACCGATTTGTGTCTTGGATTCTATTTTTGTTGTAATGTGCTGGAGATCATTTTGAAACTCGGCTATCTCTAAAACATGGAATGTGGAATGAAGGAGTATGGAATGTGGAATATGGAATATGGAACGTTGAATATGGAATGTGGAATGTGGATCTTTCTCCTAGTATTACAAGCACCACGTTTTTCCTCCATAAAAACTGGAGTATGGAATTTTAATTTAAACTTGAAGAATTTACTAGATAATATTACAGTTGCTGTTGATATGAATAAGCTATCTAATCTTTCTCCTCAAATTTTTCTATATCAAAACGATATTTTATTTGAAATCAGAATAAGGTATACAAACATGGCGGCATATGACGTTAAAACGCATGGGGGTGAGGACACATAATATTCAAATTAATGAGAGCATAGAAAATTACGAAAATGATATGGTTAGAAGTAAAGAGCACAAGAGTTCGGAGGAATTGACTGCTTATCACGGCATGGAACACAAGGACAGAAGTGGCATGGAATAAACAGAAAGCAAAATGTTTTTCTTTAATTATTTTATTCCAATATTTTCTATTCTACAACTTCTTTCTCTAGTAAGTTGTTTCCAGTTAAACAGTTAAACATTTGGCAAGACTGCATATTCGAGAACGATTTTATTCTTTCTACCTTAAAGTGCCTTTCTTGTTTAAAACGTTTTTATACGTCTGCTTTGAATGGAGGGAATGGACAGGCATAAGGATAATTTATTCTTTATGATAATTTATCTCTTGGTTTTAATAAAAAATTGCGGACCATTGAAAGAA
This sequence comes from Phacellophora camtschatica, assembly GCA_036873815.1. NCBI lineage: Eukaryota > Metazoa > Cnidaria > Scyphozoa > Semaeostomeae > Ulmaridae > Phacellophora > Phacellophora camtschatica. The sequence continues at coordinate 11,333 of JAYJMH010035088.1, forward strand.
ATAACTGATACAAGCCCATTGATATTTGTACCCGAGCATTTTATGAAATGCAGGAATTTACTATGAGAACGAGCTATATTTGTTAGCATTTTTATTTTGTCAATCTTATTTTTTTTGTTTTTAGCTTGGGGTAATTCTTATGTATTTCTTATTTATTGGCAAATTCCAGGCTTGTATTTCTCGTGAGGAACGAGTACGAATCAGTGGATTATGTAACTTTATATGACAAAGCTACTGTTGACTTCTAAATTCCTGTTGTATGTTGTGGAACTTTAAAATAAATGTAATTGAAAACAAAAGTGAATCTCGATTTTCAATGAACCATGCACAAAGTATGTAATATACGCACAAGTTTATTCAGTTTCACCTTCCTCCTTCCACACTGTAAAACAATATAATTAATGTCAATTTCAAACAAATTTCCTGCACAATTTCATTCAATTCAGTCATTAGTGCTACAGCCGAAGCATTGGCATTGTCAGACAAAATGTAAAAATAAAAATAATTCTTTAATTGTTCATAAACTTTGTATTTCACAGATAGACTTGGATCAGATGTCTCTCTCTCATTGATCTGCAATTATGTCAATATATAAATACAACTCGTTTAATCCTCACTTGTCTTCGTAACATTCGATTTAAACCACATGCATTAAATGGCTTCAAATTGAAGAAAATGGGCTTGTGGTAAAGTACAGAAATTCAATTTTGTGGAAAATTTAGAAACTTCAAGAAAGTTTTACTGTGCAAATTGTGCCCAAAATCTAGAAACGCTATTACAAAGCCCAGAGCCAAATTTCATATAAAAACTGAGTGTACTGCTGTCAATTGTCGTGAAGTATTTTCCGTAAGAAATTTATCTGCGGAGGAAAAATACTGAGAAGGAGAATAGCAAAACCTCGAGGGAAAACATTTCTTCTTATTTTTGCCATTGGAAAGAAATTTATTGAACTGTCGTATAAAGGTCTTACAAAACAGGTCTTACAAAAGTTACTACTCAAAATAACATAACACTAAATAACACGAGGTATTGCAAATATGGAAGGGCTTTTTCCAGAGGTTAAAATTAACCTATGTAGATGTAGATGTAGATGATAAGTAAACATTTCATGCACAGATTTTGCAATATTTTTATCCAGTGGCCTCCAGAAGCCATTTGAAATCATTTTTCATTAGTGTTCCAAATTCGTGTATTGAGGGATATCGATGAAAATATTTTGAAGATAAGAACAAGGGCGGGTAGCTTGTTCTTAGAGGAGAAACCACAATAACCATCATAAACTCAACGTGAAAGTGTTTTCTCCCATTTGAAGCCTTTTAATGCGAGTTGTTTAAATCTAATGTTACGAGGACACGTGAGGATTAAATCAATTGTTTTAAATATTGATATAATTGCGGCACAGAATGACTCAGAGCAGCAGATAATGTTATTAACTAAATTATTAAAAATTCTGCTAACAAACGTGTATCTGTTCTCAAAGAAGCCATGTTGATTTTATTCAGCCAAAAATAAATGGATGGCGCCAAAATGGATAAATCAACCCCAAAATACTCTTCTGCTTATAGCAGAATCGGTTCGCCCAGAAATAAAAGAAATTCCTGTTCACAAGGAAAATTAGCAAAATTGGCGTGAGTTTCAGTTCCCCTAACTCATGTGAACACTCTAAGAGCTCTGATCAGAGAACGAATTGAACTCACACCAGCTGAAGTTTCAAACCGGTCTGAAAATCCTGAAAAGTCTATTTGTATTGGGGCATTTTATGAAATACAATAGAATTCTTTTTATCTCTTAACATTGTGTCGGACAATGACAATGCTTCTACTATAGCACAATTTATGCTAATGGAAACAATTGAATGAAAATGTGCAGGAAATTTGTTTGAATTTGTTTTGGAGACTTTTACAAAGAAAGATAAAATTGTGCCTTTGTTTATTCCATGCCACTGTCTCTGTCTTCCATACCGCTATAAACAGTTAATTCCTCCGTAATGTTGTACCTCTTACTTCTAACCATATCGTGGCCACAAGTTCCTATGCTCTCATTATTTTTAATATTATGTGTCCTCGCCCCCGTGCGTTTTAACATCATGTGTCCCATGTTTTTATACCTTATACTGATTTGAAATAAAATCCCGTCTTGATATAGAAAAATCTGAGGGGAAAGATTGAAAATTTTCTTCATATCAACATGAAGTGTGTTTTTATTCACCAAACTCTTTAATTTTAAAATCAATATTCCATTTTTAAAATGGAAAAACTTTGTGCTAGTGACACTAGCAGAAAAAAATCCACATTCCACATTCCATATTCCACATTCCATATTCCATACTCCAACATTCCACACTCTATGTTTTAGAGATTGGCTTTTCAAATCGGTCTGAGATTTCAGTTCGTTGTAAAATTTTGCGCCGCAATTGTGTCAATATTTAAAGACAACTCATTTAATCCTCACGTGTCCTCGTAACATTAGATTTAAACCACGCGCATTAAAAGGCTTCAAATGAGAGAAAACACTTTCACGTTGAGTTTATGGTGGTTATTGTGGTTTCTCCTCTAAGAACAAGCTACCCGCCCTTGTTCTTATCTTCAAATTATTTTCATCGATTTCCCTCAATACACGAATTTGGAACACTAATGGAAAATGATTCCAAATGGTTTTTTGAGGCCTCTGAATAAAAATACCGCAAAATTTGTGCATGAAATGTTTGTCTATCGTAAAAATAACCTCTGGAATAAGCCTTTCCATATTTGCAATACCTCGTGTTATATATCATTTTGAGTAGTAACTTTTGTAATACCTGTTTTGTAAGACTTTTGTACGACAGTTCAATAAATTTCTGTCTAATGGCAAAACACGTTTTTTTTATAAGAAAGTTTTTTTTCACCACCGCCTTCGGAATTTATTGGCTATTTCCTAATTTCAGCACTAAAATTTTCTTAACACTTTCTTAACGTAAAATTGGACTGTTTTACGTCACTGAGCATGCGCAGTCATGGAGAAGATGAAATTCTATAGATATTCCATATTTCTCCAAAAAACGTCATAACATTAACTGTAAAAGAAACAAACAACAAACCCCAACAAACAGAGTGCAAATGGCCATGCAAAGAAAACCCAACAAACAGAATTTTAGCTATAAATAAATAATTTCGACACGGTCTATTTCGTCTGGTTGGATATAACCATTATTGTCACATTATTTTCACAAAACGAAATATCTCGCCTCTTCCACAGCAATTTCCTTTTGGAATTTTGAATATCTAAATTTTTCAACTTTTTTAGGTTTCAAAGATCCAGCCCTGAACTTTCTTAACTTTTTGAAGAATCGAGCATAACTTTCCTATAAAATACTTTCTTATAAAAAAAACGTGTAATAGGAAGAAATGTTTTCTCTCGAGGTATTCCTATTCTCCTTCTCAGTATTTTTCCTCCGCAGATAAATTTCTTACGGAAAATACTTCACGACAATTGACAGGAATACACTCATTTCCTTTATAAGAAACTTGGCTCTGGGCTTTGTAATAGCGTTTCTAGATTTCGGGCACAATTTGCATATTAAAACTTTCTTAAAGTTTCTAAATTTTCCATAGAATTGAATTTGTGTACTTTACAAGAAACCCATTTTCTCCAATTTAAAACCATTTAATGCATTTGGTTTAAATCGCATGTTACGAAGACAAGTGAGGATTAAACGAGTTGTACTTAAATATTAACATAATTGAGGATCCATGAGAGAGAAACATCTAATCCAAGTCTATTTGTGAAATACAAAGTTTATGAACAATTAAGGAATTATTTTTATTTTTACATTTCGTTGGACAATTTCAATGCTACCGCTATAGCACCATTGATTGAATTGAATGAAATTGTGCAGGAAATTTGTTTGACATTAATTATATTTTTTACAGTGTGGAAGAAGGAAAGTGAAACTGAATAAACTTATGCGTGAGAGTTACAAGCCTGGAATTTGCCAAAAAATAAGAAACATATAAGCTGAAAACAAAAATAAGAAGATTAATAAAATATTTAAAAAAATGACAAATATAGCCCGTTCCCATAGGAAAATCCTGCATTTATCAGTTATTTCTATCAATGGTCCGCAATTTTATATTAAAACTGAGAGATAAATTATTATAAAAACTAAATTATCCTTATGTCTGTCCATTTCCTCCATTCAAAGCAGACGTATGAAAACGTTTTAAACAAGAAATGGAACCTTAAGGTGGAAAGAATGAAATCGTTCTTGAATATGCAGTCTTGAATATGTTTAACTGTTTAACTGGAAAAAAAACTTACCAGAGAAAGAAGTTGTAGAATAGAACATATTGGAATAAAATAATTAAAGAAAACCATTCTGCTTTCTCCTTATTCCATGTCACTGCTTTCCTTGTGTTTCATGCCGTGATAAGCAGTCAATTCCTCCCAACTCTTGTGCCGTTTTACTTCTAACCATATCATTTTCTCAAATTTCTAGGCTCTCATTATTTTGAGCATTATGTGTCCTCACCCCCATGTGTTTTAACGTCATATGCCCCCATGTTTTTGTACCTTATATCGATTTAAGACCAAATATCGTTTTGATATAGAAAAATTTGGGGAGAAAGATTGGATATTTTATTCATATCATCATCAATTGTAATATTATCTATTAAATTCTTTAAGTTTAAATTTAAATTCCATGTTCCAGTTTTTCTGGTGGAAAAACTTGGTGCTTGTAACACTAGGAGGAAGATCCAAATTCCACAGTCCACATTCCCTATTCCACATTCCATATTCCACATTCCACATTCCTTATTCCACATTCCACATTCCATATTCCATATTCCATATTCCATATTCCATATTCCATATTCCATATTCCATATTCCATATTCCATATTCCA
>JAYJMH010035099.1:0-40861 GCA_036873815.1 Phacellophora camtschatica
GCTTTGTCTTCGACGGCTAATTGCTTTGAAATTGGCATGTCGATTTGACTATTGTTACAAAATCTGCTTTTGTTAAAACACACTGAAAAGACATACATATTCAGCCTTTTCATCTCAAAACAAAACAAACTAATTTAATATTATTTTTAGCGGCCCAAGCTAGTTAGGCATTGGCTTTTCTTGGGTAGCATAGAATACGAGTATGCTGCAATGTTAGCTTTAGATGTATTCTATGTTGAAATAAATTAAAATTGAAATAATTTATTTCAGTTCTGCAAGTAGCAAACACTTAAAGATAAAATTGCTGGATACTTATTGAAATAAGTTACAAATAATTTTTACATATTTCCTTCTGATATTTTTCTGCTTCTGAAATAAATGAAGGGTTCATGATCAGATTCCAGTCCACATTTTTCACTTTAAAACAAAGCTATAGATTTGTAATCGACAAGGGAAAAAAACATACATCTTTTCAAACACAGCTTTGTTCTAAGTAAAAAAGTGAACTCCAAGATGACGGTGAAGGCTTCAATATATTTCAGAAGCAGAAAAATTGATAACTTTTATGGCGAAATTCTATTACAAAAATACACAATTTTGCTTACGTCTCATGAGTATGGCGACTTAATCTTTCACTTAGTCCAACAAATGTTGCAGCATTCTCAAAACTGAACTCATTCAAAGCTTGTATTTTCATCATGATCAGCATGGCAAGCAATGTCTCTCTTTCAGCAGCACTCATTGTTGCTAACACCCCAATTCCTTGTAATCTATTAGATAGAGTTTCTCGCTCAGTTGTCAATCTCTTACTCAGTTCAATGAGCATTTGATCAGTTGTTAAGTTTTGTTTCTCTGTGAATTCTAGTTTCTTGAAAAATTCTTCTTGAATATCTTGATAGTCCATGCCTGAAATGTTAATTTAATTTTTCATAGTACGGTCAACTCTAGATATTGTTACACCCAATGTTACTTGAAATGATGTGAATGAAGCAAAGCAGAGGTCACTACAATATTTTTGAATATTTGAAATAAATATTAAAGTAACTGTAACCAGGTGCAACTTAGAGCAAAATGACTATAATGGCAGTAGATTTGTTAATCAGAGCTAAGAGACATTTTGAAAGTGAAAGTTAGGAGACACGCTTAAAATTGGGACACCCTTTTAAATTACTAAACTGTAAATATTTTATTGTAACTTGGTAATTTCTAATTTTAAGTTTTCCTTAGATCCTTTAGGTTTATAACAGGGCCCTTGTTGATAACATCACTTTTGTTTCTGAATAGGAAACCTTGTATAAATAAATATATTTTTACTATTATATGTGAATCATAATTTCCCTGTGTTATCTGATTTGCATACGTCACTCACCATCAATATTAAAAAATTATTAAACCATACTACAATATTTTGCAGTGTGAACATTCTTGCATGAGATATGCCCCCTTTTTACAGCCCAAATTTAAAGAAAATAGAAAAAATAAATGTTTCATTTGTCAGTTTTTTCATGCATATAAAAGATGCACCCTGAAACAAAGATGTTATTTTGTGGAAAAATTGCATCTAACACCAGGTGACCCAAACAAACTATCCCTGATTGCTGCAGGGCTGTGGCTTCAGTTTTTCTTGGGTCATCTGGTACATAGCAAAATACAGTAAGTACACACCACTTTCTTTCATTTTCTCTTCTATATTCTGCTCTCTGATTTCCTTTTCAGCTAGGCTTTCATCCATAAGTAACAAAAGAGAAGAACCAGTCACATGCTTTGAGCCAGGAAGTCTTGTCACATAAAGATCTAGCTTTCCTTCTTTTCTGAGTTTTTCTTCCTCAACTCTCAAATGAAAGATCCTCTCATTTTGCTCTTTGCTTGACAGTGCAGCCCACATCCCTTCCCCAACTTGTATTTTCAACATTTCGAGTAGTAGATGGTCTCTGATTGCATCATATCTAAAAAATTAAAAAATTAAATATAACAACATGTTTTAATAAATTGATACATGCAAAAATAAAAACAGGTCACATAACTCCCATGGCCTGGTGGCCATTGAGGTACTTTGATGTTGTTGTCATCCTCTTCAATCTCTCCCAGTGCAGTTCTCAGCCTTCCTCAAACTTGTTGCCATGTTCTGATCTGTCCATTTCTCAATGTTGGGAAATCAAATTAAAGACAAAATTAGTCAAAAGATTTCCTGGAATCTTTATTGAAAAATTTTTGATTTGCGATCGTTGAACTTTGCCCATTCAAAAAACAAAAAGATTTACAATTTAATTTTTCAAATCTATGTCGTAATAAGGGTAAAAACCTTTTTTCAATAGCCCCTAAATATGGTCAGAGAACATCAATGTGGATTTCTGTTAGGTAATTTGCAGTTTAGAGTATACTGATGCACTAATTTTAGTTGCAAGTCTTTTGAATAAATGAAATGAAATTAACAAAAAGCAATACTTACTTATCTTTTATTCCATCTAATAAATCAGTTGCATTAACTCTTTCCATTGGTCGTTCTCCAGTTCTTCCCTGAGTGTCGTCATCTTCTTCCAAAAGTGCTTGAACACCAATTTGATCAATTCTGTCAATAAGATTGTCTGCTCCATTTTTTAGCTTCTCTGCTCTTGCCTGCTTATCTTTCTCCTTCTTTACCAGAGCTGTATCATCCTCCTGGAAAACAAGTCTCAAAGATGTAGTGACTGCATAACAAAGCATTTTGCTAAAATAGATATATCACACAACTAAAATTTACAAAGATTCCAAACACTGTTAATCTGCTAAAGCACTGCTTGCAGGCATATTTTATGACCAGGGTAAATCTGCAGGAACATTGAAAAACAATCTTTTCACAACTTTAATGATCAATTGGTAGAAGTTCGATAACAACTATCAGGATTTTAGTTTTATTTTAATTAATTAAAATTTTAACTTTTGGAGAGGTCTGATCATATATACTAGTGTCGTAACAGTAGACAACATTATCACAAATAATTTATTTAAAAAATATACATATATACAAGTTTGCATCAGAAGAAATGTCAGAAGAAATATCACACTGAAATATCAACTCCAAACTGCAAAATATTTCCTCCTGAAACACAATTTGTATGATTCTGTCCATGACCATGATTCTGTCAACAGTTAGTTTTATATCACAGGAACAGCATTCCCCATGCAAAAGTTTTGCATCGTAATAGACCTTTTGCAACATTTTTTTGTTGCAAACAAATGCCATAAATTATTTATAGAAAATGTGCTTAAATTCAAAAAACGCATTATTGTATGGTTACTATAGAACAACTTTTATGACTTAACTTCTACAATCAAAGCTCTGTCTTAATTTTTCATTTGTCAAGTCTGGCATTGTTTTTACAAAAGAACAAAGCCAGAATTGACAAATGAAAACTCAAGAGGGTGTTAGCCGTATGTGTTATTGGTTATGAAAAGAGACCATACAGTTGTTTTCCTTATGCATTTTATCACATTTTCAATAAAGAATTTGAATCTAAGAGCATTTTTTTTGTAACTAATTTTTTTAAAATGTAATTCGGGAAAGGTCTACTCAATCAGCAAATTTTCAATTGCTTTTAATTGTTCCCTGCATGAGAAAAATACTTCAGGATGGCGAGGCTCATATAGGTCCATAAATCATACAAGAAAATTTGTTTTCATACAGAAACACATTACAGTTTGGCATTCACTGACCTGCCAAGCAAAAAGGCTTTGATGCAAGTTATAATCATGTTCTTTCTGATTTTCACGGACTTTGTCAATGTGAAGAAGGTATTCTTCTTCTTCTGATGGATCAAACTCAGGAACATTGCAAAGAAATAATCGGACTTCATCAAATGAAACTTCCTCCTCGGGTCTGTTTCGAGACCTCAGAAAACTGTTCCACAATTTTAATGAAAAATTCTCATTATGGACAGTTTTGAAAAGAAATAATGCTGAATGTAATGAAATTCTGCCATCATTATTGGCATCAAGAGCTTGAAAATCCCATTTTACTTTAGACTCAAGGCCACGACGACGCTCAAGCTCTTCAAGAAGATAATGAAATTTACTTTTTGTGCATTTTTGATCAACACAAATCCTTTTAAAAGCAGCATCAATTTGTGCCAAGTCAAGATTTTCAAAGAAAGTGCTTTCATCAAACAATTGAACTTCTTCGGCTGTTAAATAGCCCTTCAAATCTAAGTCTAAAATGTCAAACAAAATATCTAAGTCTTGAACCACCATTTCGTTTCGTAAAAAATCAGCAAAACAGTGATTTTGAGCCCATCAAATTTAGGCCTGTTTTTAAACAAACTTCCAGCGTCGGTTTGGCCGCAACATTTAATGCCCACATGTCAAATTTGGTGGTGTAACATTTCTTATATGCTATTCATTTCATGACAATCCAGTTGCTTTCCATATTTATCTTGCATGTGAAGCACATTTCCGTCTTTTCTCGACGACTTCTTTCTTCTGAAACCATTTTTTGTGTAAAGAAAAAAATGTCGTGGGTTGTTGTTGTGGCGGTTTTGGTTGCCAAGACAAAACATCGTCCATGTTGAAGAGAAGAAGGTCCGTAAACATCTTTTGCCGTTCAATCTCTTCTACATCATAAAAACTCTTTTCGTCCAATAAGTTCCAAAAATTATTTAAAACCCTGCTGAAAATCTATTCTCAATTTGAAATAATCTTCTAAAGAGCCTTATTGTAGAGTGGCGGCACCTGATCAAAATAAGTGCAAGAGTAACGCACATAGATCTTGAAAAAATGAGAGGGGTAAATGGTATACAGTACAAAGGTATTTTTGCTGATTTTTCCAGTAACAATTTCACCCTCCCAAACCCCGATCCCCCCTCCACCCATTAACGTTGGAATGACGCTAGACGGAGACGAAAGAGACGAAATCGATATATGACTGAACACAGAAAAACATACATTCAGCAGCGACAGGTACTTTTCATTTTTAGAAATTACAACATTTTTGCTCATTTCAGCTTATTAATAATAAAACCCATTCAATCATAATAATTGCCAACAGAAGCACATTTCCTTGAATATATAACAACAGGAAAAATAATCATTTAGTTTGTTTCAGTTAATCGTCAAAAATGCTTGTTCAAACAACCCATAAATTGATTTCTATCAAATGAAAATGAAAACATTTTGTCTGTCCGCATTTTGTATAAAACCACAACATATGAGAACAATATATATATAAGTACAATAATCAACGTTTTATAATTACACATCTTGAAAGTTTGAACACACGTACAAAGCCTTTCTTCTTGAAATGTTTATCTAACATATCTTCCACCTAATTTATCTAACTTTAACAACTTTCCCAAGCGTTGCTTCGCTGTTGAGCTTCCTTTTCTGACTTTAACTGGATCTTTGCGTTTTTCAACTCCTTAAAAGCGAAAAATTAATTTTTAGATAAAATTTATCACTAAACATTTTCAAAAATAAATGCCATATTAGACTTGATAAAAGGTATTCATAAATCGTTTGGGACTGGCTTTTTATTTCATCAGTAGGGATGTTTAGATCCAGAACGAGTTTGAGTACAAGGTTGGAAAATGCACCCCAAAAGGCGATTTAGCAAAAGAAATAGCTTTATTTGTAAACCTTATTTTTTATTTTCGCAATGCTAAAATTTCATGGTAGATTAGGCCTTCTCGCTGTTGCTATAATTAAGTCTCCTCTTCGCCTCAGAGTCTTCTCGTCTTGTTTTTTCCAAAAGACGATGAAAAATAGTCAATTTCACAGTGGAGATCCGAAAAGCACAACGCTTTGATACCCCATGGTAAATACATTTTTGCAAGTTTATTCTTTAAATTTTAAATTCAATTGTTTTCCAGTCGTATACCCGTACTCCACCCGTACTTCTACTTTTTCTGGGTCTTGAAACATTTATGCATATTTTAAACAAAAAAAAAACAAAACAAAAAAACAAACAAACAAAACAAAAAAGGTTTTTCCTCACCTGGTTGCGAATCTTGCTTTCCAATAGTTCCAAGAAATGGTTTTAGTTGTGACTTGCTTTTCATCACAGAGTCTTTGTGCTGAATGAAAAAAAGTTTGCCAAAAATATTCAGAGAAAAGCCGAGAAACAGCTAAATGATACAATAAAACTCCGAAAACAAGAACACAGGAAAATAAGGACTTTTTTGGAAAACTATGCTCACAGATGATAACCAAAAACAGACTGAGCTCTCCTTGTGTTCTTATGTAATAATACAAAAATCAAGAAAAACCAAATATGAAAACTTACAATCTTTAATTCCAGACACCTCAAGGGTTTAGTAACTGTTTTCACTTTAAGTCATGTGATGGAATGCAACATTCCCCTAAGTGTATGAAATACGTACTGCATAGCTTTGTTTTCATTTTAGTCATAAGGACATATAAGTGGTCCTAGGGATAAAAACTTCACCCTGAAAACAGCAAGTATACCATCTTCATAAGAACATACCGGGTGTCTCAAAAAAAGGTAACAGGTTGATCAAGGCTAGTGCTGAGAAAATCGCTCAAACCCGTCAAAAATTATTTTTTAAGCAATCCTCGATTCTGATCGAGAATTCCGATAGTAACGTTTTAAGTTTAAATTTGCCTCCCACCCAAAACCATGTTTTTATTTTAGCCTGCGCTCTTACAGGGTCTTCTAGTAGGATTTTCTGAACCACGGCGTTGTTCCACTTCACAAAACACTTCTGAAAAATTAATCTGAAAAGAATCGTGAAAATTAGTTGTTCATGGCTACATTTCTTGAAAACTAAAATTGCTGTTTCATGTAAAATCGATGTACAAATAATAACAAACCAGGTATCATTTTTTAAGTTGACTACCGAGAAATATCTTAAAAATTGTTTCAAATAAATTTGAGTTAACTCGCAGCGCTAGCATTGGTCAAAGCTGTTACCATTTTTTGGGACACCTGGCGTAAACCTTATTCATTCTTTAAAAATATGTTCAATTCACTAAATAAAAGCTTTCAAAAAACATTGGCTTGCTAAGAAACGCACAGTCTAGTTCTCATGTACACCTTTATGATATGGATAAAAATATTCACTAATGATTACCTTGCTGTCAAAATCGCCGTGCTTGGAATCACATGACATAAAACCACTCGAATGCAATATTCCACTGTTCAGCTTACCTAAAGTAAAAAAAGTCGAAATAAATAAACAAATATGAAGAACAACAACTATTTGATAAAACTTCTTAGCAAGATCTTGTAAGAAATTCAATCGAAACAGCTAAAAAACAGCCAATCTCCAAAAATACGGATCTGCAAAAAGAAGTACAAAACTTCTACCCTGTCGCCCAGGAAAACTTCTCGTATACCTCTGTAATGCAGTTGAACTTCTTCAATTTGCGGTTAATAACGAACCGTTTTATATCTCCATTGAGAACAGTGTTAATTTAGCTTCAAAAAGTCGCCACTTCAAACAAATTTACATTCCCCTGGAGAGTTGATATCCCTCGAAAGCTTTCAATCTTGATTTAGCTTTGGTTACCTTGAAAACTTGTTATACGGAACAAATCTTCGTTCCCTTTGAAAGTTCGATATAGTGGGGTTCAAGTGTATTGCGTTTTTGATCGATTCCTCATAGAGTAAACTTTTAAACGAATCGCCTTGAATATCCCATAAGAGCTCCCAGAGTTATTTAGCTTCGATTACCTCCCGAACTCACTATACCTAACAAATTCTCTTGTAAGTCTGAGATATTTAGCGGGGTTCAAATCAACATTCCCTTTGAGAGAGTTCAAGACAGCTGAGTTCAACTGCGGTTAGTCTAACTTACTCTGTTGACCAGGAGCAGTCTTTTTGGCTTTCTTCTTAATCCTCTGTCCAGGATTCCATGAAAAATCATCACCATCAATGTTCGCTGTTGTTTGTAACCGCGGATAAACAAAATTCGCGTCCTGATAGTATTCGTCCGCAGGGTCGTAGTCTGAATCAGTGTCCGATTGCTTCCTCTTCGAGCCTCCTTTTGGCTTCGGAAGCGGTTTTGTTATTCGATAATCGTCATCTGAATCGTAATTTAGTTTCGACGATTCTTCCTCGCTTTTCATTGGTTTAAAAAATAACGCTCTGTTTTTGTCTCCTTCGTCACCGAACAGGTCTTTCTTTGCAGCCTCGATTGGATCCCTGTAAATACAAATGAGACTGTTAAGTCCTCGATAATTGAAAGAATACATCAATTATATTTACCAGAAGGGCGAGCTGTCTAAATATGCACAAAAATTTGACACTAGCTACAGTCATGAATTTCCCCATAAACTTTTAGTTTTTTAAACTTAATTTTGTCAAAAAATGTGCAAAATTTCCGCCTAAAGGTTCCTGTATTTGTAGTTTCTTCTATGCTGGTTTCTACTGCAACAATCTTAATAAATACTTAGCATTTCTTGGTGAGTAAAATATTTTTCAATTAATACTTCGTTCATAAAATCTGTCAACAGAGAAACGTATAATCCATGAAGTAAGAGTATGGCTCTAGAGAGTTTGAGATATTTTCAGAAAACGGCAAAGGCAACTTCACATTTCCTTAACATTTCAAACTGCACACTTCACATTACAACACTACAGTTGATCCTATTCAGTTAAGCCAATACTTTTTAAACAATGACTGTAAAAATGAATCGCTGAACTTGAGATTAAACTCCATTTTTATGTTTTCTGTGGAGTAATATCGCCTTGGCTAGAATCTAGGCTAGACTTGTTACACAAGTCCCAGCTATTCCGCAAATCTTCATAGAGGGACTTGCAAAAGATTGTTGGCGTTCAGCAATTCAATTTAATATCCACAAATCGACTGGTGTAGCCAGTCTAGGCATAGGCTTTATATTGAACTGAACAGATACAATCTGGTGTTTGTGAGATACAATTTGACGTTTCAGTTGCCGTGGCAGTCAGCGATCTTAAACTGCCTGCTATACTAGTGATGGAGCAAATTCCTGATAATCTTACATGATAGAATAGCTATGATTTGGAGACAGACTTGCAATTGGTTGATTCAATCGCTCGACTGACGTACTGTTTTGATTCTTGAGCACGGCTTGGTCTAACAGTTGGTTCCGGGTATCCATTCCTGGAAATTGGGATAACAACTGAGCTGCTTCCCAGTCCTGCTCTTCAAAATGTGTGGTTGAAAACTGAGACGAGTTGACTGAAACAAAAACAAAAAAGTTAATGAAATATTTATCAAAGTAGGTGACATCTCCGATTGGAAAACGATGTGTTATGCTGGTGCAGTAAAACCCCGGTTTCGGAGACTAAACTAAAGTATTCAAGCTTATGAAAAATAATCAAAGGACCAAATTTCAATGAGACATACCTGACCAAGCAAGACGAAACGGTAACTCCCAAAACAATACAAAATCAAAAGCAAAATATTTCAAAAAGCAAAAATGGATATCAAAGGTCACACGAGAATTACGTGTGGGAATGCACGCTTTGGGAATTAGTGTCACAACAAAATTATGCGGTAAAAAACAGCATTTAAAAGCAAGAGCAGATTTCGAAAAACAAAAGGCAGGCACAAAACAATGCGGTTTACGATAACAGAAATGTTTGCGGTTTCAAACATGACAATGCCAATTGCGATTTGAAAGAATAGACTTTACACTCTGAATGCATTCAATAAAATCAAAATTAACAAAGATAGCAAAATTTTATGCTTTCGTTTAATATGATCTGCTTCTGAAAGTGTTGAAATCTATTCTTAACGGTGACAAATCGCATTGTAATGTTTGCAGATAGGGGTGGGCACTACTCCTAGCTCTGGTCAGTTTTGACCACTTACTCCAGTGTTAACTTGCACTTGTTTACCGACCTCAAGAAGAATGGACAGCTGAGATTGCCGTGGGTTTTGCAGTTAGAAGTTCCGATAGCTGGTTCCGAATCCACTAATCTCCGTGGAGATTCGACTGGTTTTGGCTTTGGCTGATGGTAAAACCAATCTACTGGAGGAAAAACCTCTTTGAAACAATAAAAAGAAAACAGGTCGAGTCTGCACGCAGGCTAGAACCCACGGTCGCAAAGAGAGCTTGGCTTCGAAACAAAGCGCCTTTACAAAATGGTTTACGTTTAAAACAAAGAAAATACAAGAGATAGATCATCTCCGTGCCAGGATCATCCCAACCCAAAAATGGTCATTCTCCTTGTAAATTTGTCCTCGGGAAGATAACAAAAAAAACAAAAGATTGCGCTTCCAATCAAGACAATGCGATTTTTCGCTGTGAAGAAAATAATTCACACCTTCAAGGCAGCCAAGAAAATCACAACAAACGAAATCATAAAGTTTTTGCTAATTTTGATTTGATTGAATGCGCAGAGTGTGAAATCTATTCTTTCAAATCACAAATTGCATTGTCATGTTTGAAACCGCCATCTTTTGTTTCACAAAATCCCCTCCCCCTGTTAATGAATAATTAACAAACATTTAAACTTGAGTTTCAGGGGGTCATCTTCCATACTATCATTAGTTGCTCCCAAGAGAGGCTTGAATTGTTTTCCTTTGATAAGTGATTCGCCACTTTCACTAAAAATGGATGTTTGCATAAAGTTAAGCACATTGAATTGAAGTAAATAAAAACCAAAACAGCAACAAAAACAAAAAATAAATAACTTAATCTGTTTTGTGTCTTCCCTTTCCAAAGGGCACTTCTACAAGAAAGGTACTACTGGGGGTGTGCTGTCGTACTAAAATATACCTACCTACAAAAATCTACAAAATACATATCCCGTCGTAAAATTTATAATCCCAGTCCATCAAGTGTAATATACCCTGCCTTCAAAATGTCTAACCAAGAAGTTGCCAAAACGATACCCCATCCTAAACTAAATCCGGTGGACCAGTCGGGCGAAACATACATATATAGTTTACAATAAGAGTGCCCCCCAGGGCAAATCTTATGCAAAACATTTAACAACAATCTTTGCAACAGTAACTACGGTTAATATCAAAAGTTTTCCTTCAGACTAAAAAGCTTAGGGGCTCTTAGAGTAGCTTAGTACACATTATAGAACTAAAACATATCTTACTAAAACATATTTTCATAATTTATACATGCGTTGTCTAACCTTTTAATTTTTCCATTTGAAACTTGAATCCTCGTTGCGTCACTAATTTCTTTTATCTTTCCCAAATCATCCTTCTTCGCAACTTGCTTACTCTTGCTTTTTTTCTTCTTCGATTTTCTCTCACTGATCTTCAATTCTCCTTCTTCGTTTTTGCTTTTCTGTTTTGAAGATCCTTTTCCTTTCTTCACCTTTTTTATTTTTTTCACGCCTCTGTCTTCCTCTAAATTCGGATTAGGCCCAGTTAATTTCAACTTTATGACGGTCTTTGAAGTTTTCTTTCCGCTTTTTCCGTTCTTGCTTCCCTTTCGCTTCGATCCTTCAGAAATCACGATGAACGGAACTCGTTGCAATGTGCTCCGATTCCCACCAGGAATTTTCTAAACAAAATAAATTGCTTTTGTTGAAATATTTAATATCATTGACATCAGTACCATTATCATCATTTTCATTATTATTATTGTTATTATAATTGCTATTATCATCAGCTACTAAAGGCTGGCTCCCACATGATCGTTTGGGTCGTTGACAAAAAAAACCCAGAAGACCCAAACGATCTGGTGGAAACAAATTTTCTTACGAACGACTGTTCGTTATTTTGAATAAATTTTAATTTTCCTCGCTTGGCTTTCTTATGAAGTACTGCCCGTTAATTCAAACACTCTCTTTCTCGCACAGATTTCAATTTCCCGTAAGAGTTAGTGGATGTCAACTGTACTAGTATAACACCAATAATTTGTAGTAGCATTATCAAAAGTTAGAATTAATTTAACCCTTTAATGCCAACAGAGGCGAAATTTGTAACAATAATGAAATTGACACACTAGTTTCAAAGCGATTGTCCCTCGAGAACAAAACAAAGCTCTTTCAACTGGAAAACAAACAAGAAAGGTTACGGAGGAGATGCTTTCATTTTCCAGTTGAGAGAGTTTCTTTTTGTTCTCCAGGGATAATCGCTTTCAAACCAGTGTGTCAATTTCACTATTGTTACCAAATTCGCTTCTGTTTTCATGCCCGGATCTATTTCCAATTAACAGGCAAATTATACATTCTTTTCATTTTGCAGGGGGTAGCGCATTCAAACTAACTTAGTTCAAAGCTACGTGGAATTATGTGAAATTAACATAAAATTCTGTTCGCATTTACCTCCTGAAAATACGACGTTTTACTTTGTTTATCAATAGGCAATATGACCCTTCCCGGGTGAAATACAATAATTAGAATTATCAGAAATTTTTATTACAGAAATAAAATGCTGTAAAGTATAATACATACCATATCATGTTTCAACTCCTTTTCAATCGCTCTGATCAGTTTTGAGTGATTGATTTCGACTGGAACTTGGTATTTATGGAATTTCACGAAGTCCTTAAAAATATAATATATATATACAATTAAAAACAAATAGTCTCGCATATAGTGCAATATGCAATCCTAAAATACCACATTTATAATATTAGTGATACGTATTGAAAACAGTGCTACGTACAACTTCAGGAATAATAATTGTTTTAGGATACAACGGTACTAAAAGTCTATCGCTTTCTAAAAAGCACTTTCCAAATGTACCCCCTTTTACCTTATTGTATCCCCTTGTACCCCACCCTCCCCTATTTGAACTCACCCTGAATCCAATTTATTCTCGCATAACACATCACTTATTCTCACAAACAACAAACCTCTTTGTTGAATGTCCATCCTTTTAAATGCCTTGCCAAGTCACCCACGCCTTTCAGCAAAAAATCAGGAACCTTTATTCCTTCTTCATGAAGATCTAGAGCAATGAAAAGTTGTTATTTTCTCAGATTTCTACCACTAACGAATTACAAAATATTGGTAGCAACAGCATGGGGAATGTTTTTACTATTTGATCTAGCCGTGAGTTTGTGAGCATATTAACATTCGTGAATCCCACCGCAAAATATTTATTGGGAAATTGGAATTACTGTGCTGATAAATAATAGAAATAGCAAAAAGTACGAAATAAACTATACCAAGATAACCCAGTAACCGCCAATTAATATTTATCTATTTTTCATTTATTTATTTATCTAATTTATTTAATTTATTTCATTTATTTAATTTATCCATGATGTATCTCCTGAAAATGCGGCTTATTTTGTCAACAAAAAATTCCAAAATTTCAAAATGTTTGTGTGGTAAATTTTTGTGTTGCCATTATCATTTGATGTGTAAAATTATTTTAGTCTTTTATGGTTGCCATCAATACGAGGCCTTGTTTACACTGTGCTCTGTGCTAGATAAAGTTAATCCGTATTAAAATATTCAAGATCGGTTTGCGGTTACACTGTGCTGAACAAATTTTATCCATTTTGTGCAACTGCTTACACTGTTTCGAATAAGAATATTATGTTTATGTTATGCTTGCACTGTGCTGGATATATTTAGTTAGCATTCATTCCCCTTGAGAGGTCAAAAGAGAATGCTGTTCTTAAAATGACCATGTGTTTTTTCTGTACGAAATATATTCTACTACTTAGCAGCCAAGCAAACCGCAATTACACGCATGTTCGCTTTATGTGTCTATTTAGATCCGGTTGAGTAAGTAATACGTGAAAAATCTACATTTACTATTACGCAGACGAAAAAACTTCCTCCTCCGCAGAGGTAAAAGCATCTTCCGCCCCGCAAACGTGACATAGAATTTAACGTTTTTATTTCACCTCTTCGGTATAACATAATCATTCCTGCGCTTGCTCCTGCATCATGCTTATGTTACGCATATCATCTCATATTTTTTTCTTCTTTCATTAACATTAAGTTAACAGCCTAGGCTTGTTAAGCCCTGCTTTTTCTGGGTCATATTAATTAATTGATTGACTGATTGCCTTTTTCTGATTGTAAATAGCATTATTACTTATGAGTCTAGAATTAATTGCAAATTTTACACCTTTTACAAAACCCTATCTTGCTACCAGAGGCGTCGTGTTATAAACTCTATCTTGCTATCAGAGGCGTCGTGTGATAAACAGAGGGGCCATTCGGACAAAAATTCCAAAAAAATTCCAAGAAGTTTTTCTAATTTTCCCAATTTTTGCCGAACTTTTCCAATTTTGAAATTTTAGAGATTCTGAATTTTTAAAGAGTAATGGCCCCCTCTGCGACACCAGCCACGGCGACGCACCCGTAGCTATGTGAAAATTAAGAACATGATAAATACCTTTGAGTTTTCTGAGAATTGTTCGTGCAGCATACCAACACGTTGTTTCATAGTTTGGAAATAAGAATTTGATTGGAGTGTTCAGTCTTTGTTCCAAATCGTATACCCTTAAAATATTTCAAAAGTTAAAACCCCCATTTTAACAATTCTAAAAATGTTTACAAAACAAACAATCATGAAAGTAAAAACATCTAAAACGCTGAAACAAGAAATACTCTATGTCCAGTGAAGTCGCCCTGAATGGAGCATCGCCCTAAATGGATCACCTTCTTGTTTACAATAAGTTAATTATCGCCTTTGAGTGAACCTTCTTCTTGTTTACCATTAATTCACTGACGCTTTTGAAACAAGTAAACTCATAAAGTATCCATTATACATCCAAGTTACATTATACAACTATCACAAATTCAAAAACAATTATCGTAAACAAGTAAGTAATTTGTTTAGGGCGATTATTAATTCAGGGCGACGCCTCTCTAGTTGCATTTAGCTAAATTTGAAGTATAGATATCTTTGAATTGTTATTTTAAATTGTTTATTCTCACTAAGCCCCGTATTCGTTTCCAGTGAACAGGCAAATCGTATCCAAATTTAATTTTGCAGGATGTAGCACGAGTGAATTAAATCGAAATGATAAACAACTATTGATTAAACGCTAGATTTAAAATTGATTAAACGCTAATCTACGAAGTTAAGCATGGCTTAGTTGGTTCAACACCCGGAACCGTCTGAGTGTTTGACTGGATTAGCTCACCTCACAGTCAACTCAGCTCTCCATCCTTTCGAGGTCGGCGAGTGAGTGCCAGCTCAGCTAGTAAGTGGTTATCAAACCAGGGAACGGAATGGCACCCTCCCCTACTCGTTATAGGTAGAAGCAAATGAAAAAAAAGTCTTCGGGTTGCCTTTGAGCTAGCGGTCGGCCTACTCATTTAGATTTAAAAAATCTAGATAAACTAGCGTTAAAACTTCTAAAATAAATTGAAATTTACTCCCTGAAAAAATCAAGTTTTACAATACATCTCAATAGGCCAAGTTTCCATTACAGAGGGATGAATAAGTTAAATATCTGATTTGATAAAAGTAAAAATTAAACTTACTTGAACTGAAGACCGATGTTAAGAGAATGAAGAAAATTCCCTCCAAAAACCAAAGTATCAATTGGTGTCATAACCGCATGAATCCAACCTGAGGATAAAACCTGAGAACTAAACTGCCTCCTGTCATATCATCATCATCATTATTATCAGATTTATTCATAGAAATACACCTCATACACAATTGTTACTATAATGAAAAATTTATGATCCAAGAAAAGTTATAGGTGTATTTTATACGATCCAAGAAACATGGTGGCAAGTGTATTCCAAGGCTGGAAAATGTATTTTCGTGCCTGTTACCGTTCTAGTTAGGGAGGCTCTAGCTTGCACACTTATGAGGCATTCATGTATGCACATTCGCAGATACTACTTTGTTTTATTTGCGCCTTGACTAGCCGGCATCACAATGGTGTATTCTATGGTGTATTCTAGTGATCCACGACATAGTGATCCACGAAGGAAAGTGAATTACTTATCAGGATTGGACCGTTAACAAAACATGCACAGGATCTCCAAAAAATATGTGTTTCAGTGCGAAAATGCTCACATGAAATTGAAACAAAAATGTGTCAAAATAACTATTTGAAGTGTTCTTCTTGCAGAATTAACTAAATTCATAAGAATTTTGATCCCGCAACTATCAGCCTGATTAAAACAATCAGGATTCCATTCAAAATAGCCCAACTGCGTCGAATTGCTTTCTAAAAAAACATAACATGAAATTGAAACAATGTAATCACGATTGTTTTGATTGCCAAAGGAATAGACTGTACATTTTTCTAAAGCAACCTCAGGGTAGAAATTGACCGCAACGAAAACAACACACCAGCAAAGGCAGATTTTGTAACAATAGTGAAATTGACAACTAATTTAAAAGCGATTAGCCATCGAAGACAAAGCGAATTATGTCAAGCAAAAAGTCAAAATAACCAAAGCCATGTTTTGATTTTCTGCTTGAGAGAATTCGCTTTGTCTTGAATGGCTAATCACTTTGAAATTGGCGTGTCTATTTCATTATTGTTACAAAATCTGCCCTTGTTGAACACACCAAGAATTTGCCAGCAATAAACGTATTACACGAGTCCTTGTTTCCCTGCGCTATTTGATCTGCTGGCGTCATTAAAAGGACGCAGGGAAACAACAAATCCCGTAGTAAGTCTAGGGCCAGCACCACACACATATTGTCAAAAAAGCTTGATAAACTACACACAATATCACCACGTTCAAAAATATTTGCTCTTACCTGTCGGGATAAACAATGTCTGGCCTTGTTTGACGGAACATTTAATGCATTTTGTCACTCTATCACCAAAGAAAACTTGACTTTGATCCGAAGACGAAACCCAGTTTTCATACTTTGCTAAATTTTCGTCTGTGGGCTCGATAAGATAGAAAATCTTTTCTCCCTGAAAATAAAATTACCATTAAATTATCAATTACTCAAACCAGTAATTTTAAATTTTCTTGTGTGTGCTCTTAAATTCAATTCCTGGAAAAATTGGCTTGAATGAGCATGTTTTGTTGGAGTACAATCTGCATAAGAATTGGGCAATTTCATTCAACAATTGATTTCTTTACATTTTAAAAATAATCAATCAATTTGCAGTAATTATAAACACGTGATAAAAAGTCTCGTGATGTGGTTGGATAATCTAAATTTTTTAAACAAACTCAAAACTGGATCAAAAACAACATTTCCTAATTGCCATCTGCATGATTAACAATAGCACTAATTCATTAAATGCCAGTCAAATAACGAACAAACACTCACCCTAAACACGTGATACCAAACAGATGTGCCTCCAAAATCGACATGGAAATCTGTATAGCAATCTTTGACACCCATAAGACAGTATTTCTGAACATATGGCATCGTATGAGGACTGTAGAATAATAAAGGATAGATATTACTATTAAAATGTGCCAAACCATGTTTATAGATAACTCATTTTCCTGAAAGTAAGCAGAAATGTTATATAAATCATTTGATAAGAGAACTTTACCAGAGAAAGTACACATGACATTGAGTAAAGACTGCAAAGCAATGAAATATAGATACTATATATAAAGTACTTCGACGGTTACAAAGGGGCTCCGCTCTAAAAATAAACTGCAGTTATGCTATGCAGCGCAGAGGGCCTGATGGGGATTTTTTCTCTGAAAGCATAAACAGATACAATCCTTTAGTTTGTCAAATTTGATTAGAGGAATAACTGCATTTATTTTTAGATTGTCCAGTCTCCTGGCGTTCCAAGTCTATTTCTTTCTAATACAAATTGACAAATGAGAATGTTTTTTAGAGTTGGAGCAAGTCTACTTTTAACTCTTTTGATTTACTTTAAAATGTATCAAGCCGTGTCTACAGATTAACTTATTACCCCCTGAAATAAGTTGGAAATCTGGTACAAATCATTTAACAAACAAACCTTAACAGGGGAAGTACACTTAAAATTTAATAGCAGTTTTGCATAAAGAAGGAATTTTCTCTATCCTTTTACAGTGGTAAACATTATTTACACCAAGCAGTATTCAATTTATAGATTTCTATTTATCATTAATTGCTGCCACGCGAAATTGAATTTTTATGTTGAGAACACCGAAGAAAGGCACAGCCTGAAACGTCTGTATTTATTATTTAATGGCATATAGAAATTAATTATTCAATTTACGGATATTCATTGATCATTAATTGCTGCCACACGAATCTGAATTTTTATAATGGTAAAAATTCTTCACAATGATTCATTATTTTCCCCAGCAAGGAGTTCATAGGTTTAATTTTTCTTCAATATTGCAGTATTCTGAAGAATATTTACCCCCTGTTCTTCACTTGCATATACGTAAAATGAAGGGCATAAAAGTATAAAATAAAAGTCACAACTGAGCGAATACTAGGATCTTATGTAGTAGTCTAATCCCTCAACAGTGGTAAACATTTTTCACAATGATTCAATATTTTCCCCAGCAAGAAGGTTATAGGTTTAATTTATCTTTAATATTTCAGTATTGGGAATAATATTTAACCCCATTTCGCAATTGCATAACGTAAATTGAAGGATATAAAAGTATAAAAGAAGTTATGTAAATGCATGGCATGAAATGTAATGTGTATAAAAATAAAAACAAATAATGATTTACTTGTCGTCAGTCAGCTTTTGGGGCCAAACATTTTCCACCCAAGAAATTTCTCGTACAACAGCTGGAGGTGACACCAATGCAGAAAGCCTGGACACAAAATCATTGCATTAGTATTGACCACAAAGCAAAAAAAGCTGAAGTTTAGAATAAATTAAATTTGAATTAAATTTCTTCAATGCTCCACTCAACGATACAATAATAAAATAGATACAAACGATCTGTCTCGTGTGAATAGACTTACTCAGTTTTAGAAAATTCGAGGCTAATGACATTTAAGACTTTCGTTCTCATTGGAGAGTTGTAGTATTCTGTCCACTCTCTCATTCTCATTCGCAAGTCATCCTATAAATATAATGACACAATTTATCATAGGAATGAAAATATTTTCTTAAAACTACAAAATCAATATGTTACGACTTGCAGTTGGCATGTAATAAAAATGTTCTATAAATCACATTCTTTTGATTATTACAATAATTTTTTGCATTGGTCATAGCCACTTTAAAATACCTTTTGCGTAGCACTGAAAAAAATTCCAATGAGTGTTAAAACAGCATCTAGTATCAATATCTTACAGACACAGGTGCTTCTTAAGATTTTTTAATGTTCATTTTGCTAACATAACAACCAGTCTTTAATCAAAAGTCAGCACCCGAGTTAATTTTCCAATCAACTCGCAAGTCTTATTAAAGTTTGTATATGTAAGGAGGCAGCACATACAAACCAGTTTAAATTCAGCAGATAAACTTTTATTTGAATATAAATCAATATAAAATGATGTCCACATTTACTCCACAAATATGACATTTTGTACTGTAGAAAAAAGGCCATATACAGCCCTTCCTGAAGTGAAGGAGTTGATAGCTGATTTTTGAAAAGTTAAGAATTTAAAACACGGATCAAGAAAAATATTATATTATATATATCACCTTTAGGCATAAATTGATGTTGAAATTTATCGGATTTGCTTCAGTTAATTACGAATAATTGATGAAAATGATAAAAATTATTTAGGCCTACCTGTTTTGCTACATCTATCACATGAATTTCATGCATCGCACCTTCAAACAAAAATTACAAATGTTATATGACAACTTTTAAAATAATGAAATCATAAAATTTATAATCTTCACTTTAACCATATATATATTTTTTTGAAACCTCATTGATCTTAAATGTAAATGTATAGCGGAAATATTGGAATTTTTGTTTGTTTGGAATGCAAGAATTCTTTGAATTTCGCACAGTTCAAGATTTGAAGGAACTTTTCACTTTGACAGTTTTGATTGGAACAACTCACAGTCAAAGACACTTTCAATGATTTTGAAAGAGAAAGTGACCAGACATAATATTAGGGCTAATGTTTGTCCAATTACACAGTAATTGAAAAGGTGCAGTTTTGAAAGGATACAAGGCCAGAAAACTCTTTAATGACAAACTGCTATATTTTTCCCCTTTAAACTGTTGACTATAAGACAAAAATATCTCTGCTTATAAACTTGCATTTTCCCTAAATGAGGTCTCACATCCTTAGTTATCAGGCTTTCCATTATATGTAATCACATTGAGCTTTGTACTCACATTTTTGCAATAAAGTTGAAAAATCTATTTAAGGATTTCTTGAAACACCCAGTATACTGTATATTTGGCTTTCTATTTCAAGAAAACACCAATAAAATTTCAAACATTTTGCTGACATCAAATGTAGAGTGGTCAAGTGATTTTTAAAGATGCATAAACAAATTTTTGATATGATAAAGGTTCAATCCATATACAGAGGAACCTAAATACAATGGACAACTATTATTGGATCAGTAGAAAGGTGTCCATTGTCTGGAGGTTTTATATTACGACTAAGCCAAATTTTGAGACACGATTATTTGTTCGTTATTTTGTCTATGGTTGGGAGGTGTTTGTTAATGTAGATTTCATCTGTATATCTCAATTATAAAAATCTCACCAACATGTTGCTCAACATCATACACTGAAAAATTGCTTGGTGGCAAGTGTATCCCTAATCCCTCTTTTTTCTCAACAAGAACAGGTTCTTGGAATCTATTTTCTTCAAAATATTCACTGCTCAGCATGTACCCATTTTCAAGAGTAACCAGATTATTTGCAGCACTGTAAAGAAACAATAATTATATATATAAAGTTTTGAGTATCGCATGTTTAGCTGGAGTACAATTTGCTTAAGGGTTGTGCAGTCTCATTTAACAATTTATTTATTTACATTTTAAAAATAACCAATCAGCAATTATAAACATGTGATAAAAGTCTCGTGATTTGATTGGATGAAATAATTACCATATATATACATATACCGGATGACCCAAAAGCAAGTTGCACTGTTTGATAGACTAATGATTCTAAAAGTAATGAACAGATTTCCAAAATGTCACTAAACTTCTTTTCATGAACTTATTTTTGCTTCTAAGTCATTGTTATTGTGTTACAAAATAGATTGACAAACCAGCACAATTTTTTCTTCAAACTTAATTTAAAAAGTATGGCCTACAAATCTGGTCTGTGTTTTGTCAATGAAACACAGGGCTATAATTTTATGTTGATTTGGGAATACCAACTATAGAACCTGAGGTAACTTGCAAATGCTCTCCCCTGAGCTTTCCTTAAAGAAATTATATTTTTTCAACAGAAGGCATTTTTAGGTGAATTAAGCCTCAAATTATAAAGCTTTTATTAAAAATTTGTGTTTGATTGGAAAAATACTCCTTTGTAAAAATGAATTCATGCCTTTAGGAATCAAATATTCATCAAGAGTAAAGCCTGGCATTAATTTGGCTGACACACAAGTCTCAAAATGTATATTTCCCACCATGGCCTATGTCTATTTTAGATACTGGGAAAGTTCCTCTTGGAACATTTTCAACAGTTGATTTTGGTATATTAAAGATGGTTAATTAATTTTCACGGCTTTGGTGTGAAATTGCTAAATCAATTTTAACATCTTTGGTATAAAGAGGGGTAATCAATTTTTTACACTCTTTTTCTTCAATTTTCTTCCAATGACTCCTTTTTCAACTTCCAATGACTCCTTTTATTTAGTCCAAACAAACGCTGTGCTGGTTGAATTTTGCAAACAGAGAAACATGATGACTTTTTAAAATTGAAGAATACGCAAACATATTCATATATTTATGCAAATCAAGAAATAATAAGTAAAGTCATACTCAGCAAATTTCCGTGATTTTAGTTGTCTGATGAAGTCCATTGTTCCAGCAAATACAGGCTATCACAAAAAAGGAACTTTTACTGATACATTCCAATAATAATATACAGATTGTCTGTTAAGTTTCGTAAAAAACAATGTGGAAATTGTGTTCATAGGTTGAAATTATAGAAAAACACACAAAGGTAGAAACTTTACGCCACTCAGAGATCTAAGAAATAAAATACATGATTTTATACTATGCAAACATGTTATGTTTGGCATTAATTGCTTACTTTAAAATGCTAAAGTACAAAATTAACATATGAAAAATTAACCCAAATTTGTTCCTTCTTCATTGGTTCCTTGTGCTGTATAATGAAATATATTAAAATATTTATTTTAAATTGTAAATAAATTCTAAATAAAATGTTGAATCATAGTTTGCATTGTCAAACATATGAAATCAAATCTTGCAAATTAGCTTGATCTTACTTTGATGCCATCGTTGAGTTCCCTGTAGTTGTGCCTATGAGTGGTGCGTCGTCTTTTCACTAAACATAAAAATTTATAAATTAAATCTTTGAAAATTTTTTTTTTTGCTGATTTCATAGCACAGTTATTGTACAAAAATAATTAAAAACATGAAGATGGTACCGTTGAAAAAAGTATTCAATTTTATTCATAGTATGCACAAATTACAATATTAAAAAATGTTTAAAAAAATAACAAATTACAA
This sequence comes from Phacellophora camtschatica, assembly GCA_036873815.1. NCBI lineage: Eukaryota > Metazoa > Cnidaria > Scyphozoa > Semaeostomeae > Ulmaridae > Phacellophora > Phacellophora camtschatica. The sequence continues at coordinate 22,390 of JAYJMH010035099.1, forward strand.
TTTTAAACTATTCGACCCAAGAAAAGCAAAGTTTATTTTACAGGTACAGGTACAAGTATACAGGTACTGTATTTAGTACAAGTATACAGGTACTGTATGTAATAATAATATAATATATTAATCAACTAAGAAGCATGCTCTGATTAACATTTTGATATCATTTCTCGTTTTAATTTATAAAAAAACTTTTTATGAATTTTAGTATTTTGCAGTGTATAATCAAGCTCATTCTATAATTGAGCAGCTTTGTTTAGGAGCAAAACTTAAATTAAATACACATCACACTAATTGAACGAGCTTTGCAAGGTCGTTCAGTGCACTTTCATGCACAATTAAAGAGGGGTCCTCAAGGCTTTTACCCTTAATTTTGGAAGCATTTTTGTTATGATTTTGGAGATTATGGGGCAATTAACGCACATGCTTTGGCATCTTAAACTACGGAGAAGACAGTGCCTATCATTTATAATGGGACCCTTGCCCTCTCAAAATCTTAGTTGCTACAAAGTTCTATTTCTAAGAATTTGAGGCTCAAAATGTCCTTAAATTGTTCTTATTTTTTGCACAGATGTTTCCTTTGTAATTTTATCATAATTGAGGACTTCATAGTATGGTTAAGTAATTTGTAGAGTAAGTAACAGTCACCAAAAAAATTTAATAATATGGTATATTTAATTTTTCGGAAATCTTGGATCTGAGACTGAGCATGTTCTTAATTTCTTCTTATTTCTTTGACAATTTGAGTCTCAATGCTCTTATAAAGTGTGTTCTTAGATAAAAAGGGTGAATCTTACATCAAGTCCTTCAAACAAGTTCTGCCAAATACAGCTTGACAAAAATTTAAAAAAATCATTATTCCAAGAATTTAAAATTAACTTTTTTGTAAATATTAGCCATCATCACTTACAAACCAAAGGTCCTTGAGTTTTCTCACACGGAGGACAGTGATAGATATCAACTTCTTGAGATTGTTGCTCCGTGATACCAATACAACTGTAAAATATCACAATATTATCATCAGTGACAACACAATAAATAAAAGTATATAAATTATATCATAATATGCTACTGTGTAATATAAGCTATTAATAGATGTTTATTTTTCCTTAATTTTACAAAACTATTGTATATGTAATCATTTTCGAATATATGAAATAATATTCATTATAAAGTCAATGACATAAAGTCACTTCAGGGGTCATCAACAATTAATTTCTGTCCTGCTAACAGCCTTGCCACTAAAGGGTATACCCCGGGCTCCCCCTCTACTTTAGCAGACATCTTAAGGAGATTTCGTCAATTTTCAACCTAATAAATACAACCTTGGACTTATGCAACCTGTGCTGACCTGTCTCCCTCCTTAAGGCCAAAGGTTGTTGATGGAAAATAATTGTCAATGAGTTCAATCACACCTTACTTATAACCAATGGTTGGAAAATTTGCTCTTGCTTGCAACTACACACACCTTTTGGCTTTTCTATTCCATTGTTCTGGTTAGTTAAATTATTGTTTCTGAGTATATTCACAGCCACTTAAGTCTACAAGAAAATTCATTTATACAGGTTTTCCAACCTGGACGGTTACCAAGAAATGATGAAATAACGTTTTTGTTGACACAATACAACAAACACTCTGCAAACTGCATTATTTATTGGTAATTCGCATTGCTCTTTTTACATTAAACAATTTTGATATAATAAATATTATCAAGTGCCTAAAACATGTAAGCAACAAATCCTGCATTATGCTTCGAATAAAACTGAGCAAGCACTGATCTTGTTTTCAAAAACATCCCATTTATTTTTTTTGGCGGTCGGCTGCTCTATTGACTAATTCTATAATAGGCTATGGTATATGTCCCAGACTGAAAGATTTGCCTTTCGCGAGGAACGCGTTCCCCGCGCAATTTGTAAGTAACAATAGTGTATTGTTTGAAAACAATAAATCCGCGCCAGTTCTCCGCACAGAAATCAAACTTTACAGTCTGGGGTATGTTGGCATGTTTTCAGTTCAGTCAGTCGAGTTGGTTCTTCGATCGGCTTCGCATCGCACACTTCATATCAATTTTCTTTCCGCACAAATAAACTAATTTCTCAACACACATATCAACAGTTTAAATTCTCACCTTCCATGAAACCAATCTTTGCATTTATCGCATTCGATCATAAACTGATCAGGGCGATAAGCTGACTTACAAATGCAGTACAAATCTTGATCATCACCGTCCGCCATAATAAACACTTCATTCAATGTCAATCATAAACAATTCCTGGAATACTTCATGTTAATTACACCAAACAAGCATGGCACAATGTGGACAACACCTGCCAGAATCAATCAAATGAAACTCAATAACCATGCAAAGAAATTAATCACATGGGCCATGGACTCAAAATTAACGTATTCAAACACTTCTTAATAACATACCCATCCAAAGATAGCATTTGTTATTAATTTCTCGTGCAAAGTATTACTGATAAATGAGGGAAGTTTGAAACTAAAATAAAGCATGAAAAGTCTGACGATTGTTGTTTTGTGGGACAAAATCTCTTCGGTTGAAGATATTTTTTAGTGAATGTGTTGTTGATGTTTAGTGAGCAAAATTTTTCAATTCTGAACAAACAATAGCTGGCCGTACATATGGTCTACGCGTAGGCTAGTAATAACATGCACATTAAAAAAGTAGCTCTTTAAGTGCGAACAAAAAGATATGAATCAGCAAATGAGAAAAAAATTATCTTTGATAAACAAAGTTTCTTATGTTCTCGCATATATATACACAATGATGGATTTTTATAATAGCTACTACATTATTTTTTCTAAGAAACAGTCGTTACTAGGAAATGGGACTGAGATTGGGTCAAAGCAAGCTTCCTTCCTGGAATATTTGTTTTCCAATGTATAGGTTGGGCTTCTTCTTTTAACTATAAATCTTAAATATGTACTGTACATATCATATTTCTATTAATTTTATGGGATGGCCCGTTGAAAACCAGCACTTGTGCTGAAGGGCTACCCCCCCTCCCTTTAGGTAAATATTGAAAATGAGAAAATGACATGAGATTCACGAAATTTTATAAAATAATCGTCGTCTTAAAAAAACATGTTGCATCCATACAGATATAATGTAAGCAAATTCATGTAGCGTGTGCAATTTAATATGCTCTCTTAGTGTTTATTTTGTTTGGACTTTAAAAGTTTTTCAGTAGTTATATTTTAGAAAAGTTAAGAAACGTTTATCAGTGTTGATGTCAAGGAGTAGTTTCCTAGAAAACAGTATGTAAGCTAGCTTTGGTTTCAGATTGCAGCCTGTTTGTTTTTCCTTTCTCAGCTGAATTGCTTAGAAACTTTGATACCCCCACCCTTCTCCAAGCACCCTAAATTGAAGGTGTGTTTCAAGGCATGTGCAAAACATCTCAACATGCTACTATTGCTAGTTACTGCAAATCAGTTCTAAAGATACCAAAATAATTTAATCTTCATCTCCTCAGTCAGTCTGGCCTTTCTTGTGAAAGTTTTTCTTTTAGAAAAATGTGAAAGAAAGAAAAGAAAAGATACTATAATCAATCAAACGTCAAAAGTGACCCAATTTTGTCTGATTAGTCAACCACTTTAACTGTTTGGCATCTAGTTTGTCGTTTACCAGCATTTTTTTGAGTGCCACTAAGCACACGAGACTTTAATGTACCATCTTCATTTGCTTTCAGGCTTGTCGGTTGGTATGGTAACAGTCCAGCATCATTCTGATCACGATGTCTCTCAACAAAGACTGACGTAATTTTGGCTTGTCCAGAACCAACTGAAAATTTAAAAATAAAAATAAAATTTGCGAAATTAAATGCGAAAAACTAACCTTGCAACTAAATGTACATTAAATAACAATCTAATTGATCTTCGCCTCATAGTAGGAAATTTAAAGCACTTGGCGCATGTTTGTGTTCCATGACCCGGATACACCCACCTCTTCATTTTAATTGCACTCTATTTTATTTTACTCCATTTAACTTCTTCACAAATTTATCTTATTAAAGCATCTCGCTGTTTAATCAGATGGTTTAATTGAGAAACTAAATACACCTCATTGGGATATTTCCTACTCTGAGGATAGAGTACATCGTGTTTCCTTCATTCATTTATTTCTATGAAATGATCTTCAAATCTTTCAAGTTAGTACCGGGTGACCCCAAAAAAATTATCTCCGTTTGCAAGGATGCAGATTCAAATCCGCGAGGCTACAAATTTTAAATTGTACTCAGAGCACGTCCGAAGGTCAAACTTTGGGGTATCATCCAGTCATCTGCAAACACGCTTACCTGTCCAAAACTTAAAATTAAAAAGCATCGAAATTTAAAATGAAAATGATTAAGTTTTCTAAAATATTACAATTTGACCTCTCTCAACCACGGGTTTAAGGAAAAGTAAAATTTGTATTATATTCCCACTTTTTCTCATTCCACCATCATGTCGGCCGCGTAACAAAAATAAAAACACAGAATGTAGGACAAGTGGAATAAGAAAAATCCAAGTGGGAATAAAATATAAACTTTAGTGGCAGTGTATCAACATTAAATCAAGCAAAACAATTCTAAAAAGAGAAGAGCACAACAATTACCACTTGGAGGTTTCTTTCCTGCAAAAGAGGATTTTCCAACAGCCTTGACGTGAATGGTTCCCTCTGATTTATTTTTCGGAGCTTGCAATATCGGTTTTCGTGTCGGTTGAGCTTCCCTTGCTTGAAATCCTGAAGGACCTGAACCGCTCGTGCCCGGTTGTGAAGATGCTGGTTGTTGTGATGTCATTCCTGAAAATGCAATGCAAATATTAATTTAATCACAATTGTCTCCTGTAAAAAAGTGCATATTAAAAAAATTAAATTTTGAAGATCGATAAAAATTGCTGCAAAACTTTCGAAAAATAAATAGACATATTTCAAAAATTAAAAAAGTATTTTGAAAATAATTGTTAATGATCTCGCTAAAGCTCAAAAAGATCGAAAACAAATTCCCTTTTGACTCATGCAAAACCGCAAAACAATGTTAAAATTTCTTAAATTCGAAAACATGACAGATTTAACCCTTTTGATTTTTAAATTTCCAACAAGCCAAGCAAACAAAAATTGTTAAAAACGGTTCGGTTCGGTTCGGTTCGGTTCGGTTCGGTTCGGTTCGGTTCGGTTCGGTTGCACCTACAATGCAATTTAAAACTTTTTAATACAAATACAAAGAACCTTTCAAGGTTTGAGCTTCGAATTATAATGATAATAATTTAAAATTTCAACGCTAATTTACAACATACAAAATATTAACCTATAAATTAAATACGAACAATAACAGAACTAAAATTTTACAATTGAATAATTTTCAGGGAAAACGTTGGGGGAAATCAAGAAAAGATCTATGGGAACCAAATACCCTTGTAATGTTTCTCAAGGTGATTTGAAGAACGAAACGCAACTTTCCCAGCTTGGAGAGGATGTACACGCCTTTTTTATATGAAACCTGGGCTAAGGCTGTATATAAAAAATTACGTTTTCTTACTATGCATTTTTCTTCAACAGAAACATTACAAAAACTAGGTATATATTGTACATGATAAAAAGTATTCACTGAATCAATCATCTAACATCATGTCCACTCAATTAAAACCATTAAGCATCATGTAATCTTCATTAAAAATTTCAAAAGTTTCTTAGCAATTTTTCATTCACTAGTAAAAGTTTCTTAAATTTCCATGGGTTTCCCCAGTGAATTTCTTATAAAAAGTTTCTTATAAAAAAAAACGTGTATTCTTATTAAAATAATATTTGGTATAAGAAACTTTAATTTCGTAATTCTAAATTTTGATTTAAGTGCATAGAAAATTTCATTCTAAGTAAAATAATGGGGGGAAATAAAATATACCTCTATACAGATAAACTATACAGATAAACTCTAAAACAAGAACATTTTAAAAGCTATGTATCTACTCTGTCAATGTGGTCTTGTATGCTTTCAGAAAAGGTGATAACTTTTATTTTAATTTTATATTCAATGGAATATCATTCCACAATTATATACCGTGATAAGTTTCGCATTAGATTAGATTCCAGATTTCTTGAAACTAGAATGCAATTTCGAATTTAAATAAGATTCATGAAATGAAATGTTAATCGATGGCTTTTTGATTTTTTTGAGCTGTGATGAAATCAAGAATTTTAGAAAAATCAATTATGTGCCTTATTTATGGTGATCAAACGCTGCGACGGACCGCGTTTTGCGGAGGAGCATCAACAGCGAAGAAGAGGAAAGAAACAGAAGAGGGGGTTTTCTAAATCAAAGTGTTTCTACAATTCAGGTATGGTATACACGTAAAGTACAGAATGCCAAACGTTTTAGCAAGCAACAAATTTATTATTGTAGATGAAATATGGCCATCTAGATATTGTTTGAAAACCAAGATGAGTGGCATTTATTGCGTTGTTGTCTGGTTGTGTGTATATTTTTTTTGGCTAGGCTCTCAACTGTCATTCACAAAATTTCCCGCCTTTTTTCCCACATTTACAAAACGGTTTGAGAACGATTTACGGGAAATAAACTTGCATTTTGACGTTGCACGAATTATATTCTAAAAAGAAATAACGATTCACATAAAATAGTTTTTTCAAAACACAAAAAATAAAAATTTGCATTCATGTTGGATGAAAATACCCCCCAGGCCAGAGAGTGCATTCCGAGCCCTTTCTGCCACACTGATCTGTGGCTGGATGGGGGTACCCTGCAAACAATGGAACAAAAGAATGAAAACGATAGAATCCTGTGTTCTTTGGTGGTATGGATCTGTGGCAGGGAGAAATTATGGAATGAACACTGGCCATACACAAGCATGACCTAGTGGTTAAGGCGCTGGACTCATAACCACAAGGTAGTGGGTTCAAATCCCACCATATTTGCTGCGAAAATGTGAGGAGAGCTGCTAACTCTCTGTAATTCCAGGCAAAGGCAAAAGGAATCACAAGGTGTGGTCACATTCAGAGGAAGGACCAGGGTCGCCCTAATGAGGCCCTTGGTGCCAAGTGCAGAAACCCATACCTTGCAAGAATAGCAAGTGTATGGGCATGAAACTGAAAAGTTACGTATAACCCATTTCTCCTGCTGGAAACAAGTCATCTTGAGACTTTTGTGGGCTAGGCATGTTAAATACGATAACTCACTCACTCACCCCAGATTGGAAAATTTTTCCCCAGATTGGAAAATTTCTCCCCCATGGTTCTAGCCGCACAATTCTTTAAAAACAAAATAAAACAATAGGTTCCTTTGTTTGATGATGCAAATGATGACAATGAAATCCCTTGTGCAATCTGCCATTTATTTTAAGCTGACCATGTAGTCTAGCCTACAAATTAAGTCTTAGCATTTTTCTTGCAATGAGGCAAACATTTATGTCCAGTTTTTTCTTGACAATTACCAGTTGCTTTGTGAAGAAAGTGTAGCTAGTCTTTAATGCTTTGTGGCATAGCTAGTCTAAGGTTGGACTTGCTACAAGTCTCGCTCTTAGAGGAATAAGAGGGGGGGGGGGGGATAAGAGGAAGGGAAAAAAATAAGAGGAAAGGTCTAAGGTATGCACTTACTTCCTTGCCAAAAAATATATATAATACCTGGTACATCTGCAAAGTTGCTGGGAAGGAGATTTAATTTTTGATAATTTAGTTTTTGCTTGAAGCTGATGCGTGTTTGCAAAAATATTTATACCAGGTAACCACTGAGCAATGCCTCAATGCATTTTAATGAAAGATAAAATTTAAGCATTAAGAAAATAAAATCTAGTTTTTTGCATACACAAAACCAATCTTGAAATTTTTTTTTAAAAATGTTTTTTGAAACAAAACCGTCCTTTCACATCATTAATGCCATTAAAAAAATTAATTTCTATATTCTGTACAGGATGTCAAGTTTGAACCTGGTATGTAAGAAGCTTTTAAAATCACGATTGACCAGGCTGAAAGATTGGTCTGAGGAAAAGGCAATCAGCGGAATCAATGCTTATGAAACTTTTCTGAATTTAAAGGCAGATTTGAAGGATGTGAAGGATACAAAATTATCACCACCGTTGCGCATAGCCGAAGTGTGGCATCTTCACATATTAGACACTGAAAGGTATGCAAAGGATTGCGAAGAATTTTGTGGTGAAACAATACATCATGATATTGACGGGGATATAGATGAAGTCAAGTTTGCCATTCGAATGAATGCTACCAAGATTGCGTATCAGATGAAATTTGGCTCTGAACCAACGGGAGAGATGTGGGTTTTTGACGAGGTATATGAACAAATATCAAACAAAGTAAATGTGAATCCAAATGCAGCTGAAATGAACATGATTCCTGGTGAACATGATAAAACTGACAGCAGTGAAAGAGGAGGGGAAAGTAACTTAATTGAAGGCAATTTAGTTAGAAATGAAAGAGCAGAAAAACGGTCTTTGGTCAGTGATGACTTAGAGGGCAGAGGTAAATTAAAAATTATTGAAGTTGATGCTGTGAAACGGCCAAAAGTCTGGACCATGAATATCAATTATGGAAACAGAAGAAGACTGAAAGTTAAAGTTACAGAAAAATTGTCTTTCAATTATATTTTGATGAATATTGCTAAGAAATGGGAATTTTCTGATTACCAAAAATGGAAAATTAGAGGAAAAAATGGTGTTTTCCTTGACCTTGAAAATTGCCAGAAGAAGACTATGAAAGAAATTAAAGATTGTCATGGCCTAAATTGGTTCATAACTGCAGATCATTCACAAAAGGTCAACGGAAAAGAATTTGAGAAGAAAGGCAGTCAAAATATTGATCTTTGCTTGCTTCCTCAAAGCGATCTATTACCAACTTACACAGTGAAGTTTGAAACTCCAAGCAAGACATTGTACAAAGTTAACGTCACAAAAGCAACGAGTACAAATCAAGTTTTGGAAGCATTGCCTTATGACAAATCCTTAGGAAGGTGGGTACTTCAGAAACACTCAGTATACAGCCGTGATAGTGGCATTGCCGAAAATTGTGTGACTCCAATAGAATTTGTAAACTGGGCCAGGAAAATGATTCACGTTGTTTACATTGGCAAAAAATTCACATTTAGCATAGGAGGTACCACAACTGTCAAAGAAATCAAAACTTCACTAGAAAATTCAAAGGGGATCCCAGAATGTCAGCAGCAAATTATGCTGGATGGAATGCTACTATTGGATGAACAACACCTGGGCACTGATTGGATACCGGAAGGAGCAACATTTCAATTATTCTTGAGACTATAACCCTTTCACCCCTGGGTCTATTTCCAATTAAAAATAAAATCCCGTTTTAGCTTCATTTTGCAGGGGGTAGCACATACCAGCCAATTCAAAAGTTAAACTTACGTTTAAATATCTGAAATTAATATAAAAATTATATGTCCTTATATACCTCCTGAATATATGATGTTTTACGTTGTTTAGTAATGGACCATATGGCCCTTCCCGGGGTGACAGGGGTAAATAGATTTTAGCTGAAAATGTTTCAGGCTATTAAGCTGTTTGAAAATTATGAAGTTTTTTTGTGTGTTTGGTTAGGCTAAAATATCGCACTTGTGTCAAGTCGAATTAAATAGTTAAATTGACATCGAGTTTATCACCAACGGAGGCCGTTAAAAAACTTCCTTCCGGGGAACGCAACAAATTTATCAAAACTTCATGCGGATAAAGATCATGCAATTTATAGCATATCGTGGACTAGTGCAGACATAACATGAAAATGAATTACTACCAGGAACTGCAAATTCCTCTTTGGCCTAATTGTATGATCGAAATCTCCCCGGGAACATTGTTCTCGTGTTACCACACTTTGTCAGCCGCTGATCACCAAAATAAGACCACAATTTTTTGGATTCAAACGTTGAACTTCACTTAGACATAATTGATTTGGCGATGGCTTCAAACAATAGATTTAAATATAAATTTATCATGGATTTAATTGACATCTCATCATTAAATTTGAGGCAACAAAAGTGTGGCATATGTAGTCAGCCTTAGTTTCTCGAGGAATATCAAGCCATGAAAATATCCCATGAGTTAAGTGGCATGTTCCTATCTGCAAGTAACAAGATGTTTGAAAACTAGAAGGTCAAACTATTGACATTAAACTTTGCCCTATGTTTACATGTCAAAGGGCACAGCCCTAAACGTGTCTAAATATTTCAAACGGGTTTTTTCAAGGTGTGTACTTTTTCGCAATATAACGTTTTAATTGGTATGGTAACCTGAGGCTGACTGCTTTCATACGAACATTGAAAGGAAAAGTTAGTCGAAAGAAAAGTTAAAACAGCAAAATCAAACAAACAGGATTTTTGAGGGAAAATACCTTTTCCAGCACCTTTTTCCAAATCTCTTTGACTTGGGTCGAAATTCTCTTCATTGCCACCTTCTTTGAACATGGTCATTGCCTCCATGTTGAGAGCACAGACACCTCTCATAAAAGCTTTCTTCATTGTTTCCTCGTACTGGTCTCTTTCGTTGTGTAATTTAGCAACTTCTAGTCTTGCTACTTCAAGAGATTTCTGCAGCTGAAATTGAATTTTTAAATGGTTGGTTCTATTTTGTGGATCTTATAATATTTATTGTTTCCTATAATATATATGTATTATTTATATAATATTATTATATTTCAATACAATGTTGTAACTATTACAAATACCATGAAATACAACCATTTAAAAAATACTAACATTATTGAATTTACCAAACAGTTGATTAAGTTTCTCAAAATCAATGCTCATGCGGGGTTAACATTCACACCTTTTGTCAATTTAAGAAGATCTCCCCCAGCTTTCAATGGACCTTCTCGGAAAATACAACTCGTTCTATTGTATAACAGCACCAGCTTCGCTTGTAACGATGCAAAATTTTAGCTGGAAGTTTCAGTTGGTGTTACATGGTGGAGATGAAGGGCAACACCATCCCTAGATATATGACATTCGTTCTTAAACACACATTTTATGAAACGTAAGAGCGAAATATACAGCAAGTATTATTTGTCATATGCCTAGAGATGGTGTTTGTATGATCTAGTACTATGATCTAGGATCTTATATTTTTAAATGTGAAATTCTGATATTATTTGTACAGTTGTGGATTTATAGACAAGAGTCTACTAATATACTTCAACGCATGGTATATTTAGTTATGTTATATGTAATCGATAGTTTTGTTTTTAGGTGCTATGCTTCAGAAATTAATTTTTTTCGAGAGTGGATAATAAAGTTTGATCATAAAGTTCTTTTGAATTTACAAACCCCTTGCAGTCTTTCTTCGTAATCTTCTGTCAGTTTTATGCAAACTTCTTGTGATCTTGCCTGCAGAGTTAAAACATGCAAAGTTAATTTTAAAGGCGGAAGATTAAAACGTAAAAAACAGGCACGAAGGGAACAAAACGTTTTTGAGTGATTGAAAAACGGTTTTCTCAGAGTATGTACGGTGCATTGTAAAATTATCAAGAGCAGACAGTAGAGAAGACGTCCAGCCTCGCTGAAGATCAAGTGAGGCTGGACGTGTTCTCGATCTGCTCTTGATAATTTTTACAATTTGAGTCTCGGGAGAAATTATGTACAGTAACAACGACAACTCTCGGACGATGAAATTTTCGGAATTTTGTATTAAACCTGAATAATCCGAAAGTTTTTGAACCTCTCCAAAAAACGTCCCAAAAGGAATTTTCATAATACCTTTTGTTTAAAATACTTGCTACGACAGTTTGGCGCCCAAAAGTTAAAATGGAAAAAAATATGGGCAAATTTAGTAATCCTTTTACTGTAAAAGATTTGCTTGATAAGCTGAAAACACTGCACTGCAAAAAGTGTACGATGCATTCTAATAAAGTTCGTAATCGTATTTGTTGGCAAATGGGCGAATAAAGTTCGTGTCTGTTCGCTGATATTCAAATAAAATTCGTCTCTGTTCGCTAAAGTTCGATTAAAATCCGTATCTGTTCGCTAATGTTCGAATAAAGTTCGTATTGTTCGCGCTAATGTTCGATTAAAGTTCGTCTCTGTTCGCTAATGTTCGAATAAAATTCGTATCTGTCCGCTTCAAACATACCTGACATGCACGCTCTACACGTTGCTTCCATCTCATTTCAATAACACTGCGCCAGCCAAGCCATGTTTTAGATAATAAGTTTCTTTTGTAATGCTTTTGTGCCAGTTTGGCTGCAAACAACTCTCTTTTTTCATCGTTGTGCTTCAATTTCCATGTCAGCAAAACTTTTAGTTTTTCATGTTTTTCTTTCTGTTGGTTGAAAAATTTATTAAAGAAAACAGAAGTTGTAACCATGAATAAGGTTTGTACCCGAAGAAAAACAACTGTTCAAATTATACATAACAATTACAATTATTGTCATAAAATAATTTGAAAACAGCCTTTTTCGTATCAATTTCATGCATTCCCGTAAGCAAAGCATACCTTTGTATCTAAGAAAAATTTCAGACTCAAAAGCCTATATGGTGGAGAATATTCCGGCTACTAAATCTGTGGATGAACTCTCTTAGAAACTGTTACTTTAAGCAACAACAAATACTTGATTTTCATTCGTTTTACTCTCGCTACATTTACCATTATATGTACTCTACAAAATATATCAGACAACACTCTTTGGATAGAATCTAGAATGCAGTTCAACAGTGGCTGCCCATAGGAAAGCAAGGCTGTTCTAACAAATGCAATTGCGCAGTAAAAGTCCAAGAAAAAGGTCGGTTTGCAACGTGAAATGTTACATTTTTTCTCACACACACATAAATCATTTAAAATTTAATTAATTTAAAATTAGATATCTGATGAAATCAAAGAACCTATAAGTCAACATGAACCAACTGATAAATTGGTTTGAAAATTGTTGCGCTCTTGTTTTCCCGTGAGCAGCGACCGCTAAATTGCATCTATCCTCACGTGTTTTATCATAATCTTTTTAAAAAGGCACTGCTACAAGCTGCTCGTTCAAAACGAAATTGTTGGAACAAAGCAAAAAAAGATCAAATTCATGGATATATCAACATTTTTCATTACCTGTTTTTGAACAGCGTCTGTCAGATTTGTAATTACGATGTCTTTTTGATGGATCGACTTTTCAAACGTATGCAAAAGCTCTTTTAAATTTCCGATTTGATCTTGCAAAGCATCTACTTCTAATGCGTTTCTGTGGAAAAAATTCTCAGCTTGAATGAATAAAAAAAAAGTCCCCACACCAAATGCTTCAAAAATTTTGCAAAGCTGCTATGGAGGAGCTTTAGATTTAATAATTTGGTTTGCTTGATGTTGATGTACTGAATTTTAAATTTTATGATTAATACACTGAACTTTAAATTTCAACATTAATTAAATTTAACTAGCAGTGCTGTTTTAAATTGAAATTTTACCAAACTAAAGTTAATTTTTTTGACATTCATTATGCCAGTGAAAAAATTTAAGGGCTTACTTTTGCTTCAGCAAATGCATCTTCTGCTTCATTTTCTCCAATAATCTTAGTTTGGAGTTGGAAAATTCACCCTAATAAATACATAACAATTTAGAATGCAAGAAAACTCATTATTTTAAGCATCTACACTTTGTATAAAGTGGCAGCACCAGCCTCCAAAAGGTGGTGCAAATAGAAAAGGGGCCTGGGGAAGCCCCAAAACAGTCTAAAGCCCCTTCTTAACATCAGACCTTCCAAGAAAAGAAAGTAGATCCAACAAAAAACTTACCTTTCACTATCTCAACATTTTCTCCTTAAAATTTAACAATTGGAAGCCATGGTCTCATAAAATAAATAAATAGAAAAGAAATGTGTGTAAAAACGTAATTGAAAGTTGATAATAAAAAACTAAAAAAGACTAAAAAAATTAAAAAATTAAAGGTGAAAACATACAAGAAAATTTCTCTTCATATCCAAACACCATTCATCCATAAGTCCTTCCATTCGTATAATATCTCCGTCTACAATTTCTTCAAATTCATCAAACATTCTTAATGTTGGTGTTGTTGCTGTGCTATTTGATGAGCTTTCGCTGTTTTGACTTTTGTTAAATAGACGATAAGGACTTTCACCTGTAAAAATAAAACAAATTGACAAAAAATTACATTTGATCTCATTTGACTTTTTTTTACTTCATGCAGAGTATTAAATTCATGAAATGGACTTTCTATAATTTTTTCGATTCATTTTAAAATACATTATTTTTATTCTTTTTTTCAGATAATTTTCTTTTTGGATTATCACAGGAGGTTGAGTATTGTTAATTTCATTTTAAGTTAATTTTTCGGGCAATTTTCTGCATGATTTTTACCACCTACACTGTATTAATTAATAATTAGCAAAAATCATTTGATCAAGTGAATATAAACAATGGAAAAAGCATTGCTAAAAAATTGCCAGGGTAAGGGGGTGCAGACAACCATTTTAAGGGGCAATAGGATTTTGAAAATTTTCCCCGGTTTCGCTATTGCAAACAAAATTAGAAAGAAATGAGAGTTATTACCAGTTCCTAATAATTTTTGAAGAGCAGCTGATCCAGCTGAAATTTGACTATTTTTCTCTTCTTGTTGCCGTTGCTTCGCCAAATCGAAACCCTGGTGTGCTTCTTGGTATGCTGAAATTGATAATGATGCTGTTGTCTTTTTTTGGCGTGCTTTTTTGGCCTCATCATCTTCTGATCCATCACTTTTGAAATCACTTGATGATATACTTGTATTAGTCGAAGAGACTTCAGCAATTGTACTGAGATTGGCATTCTTACTTTTTCGATTGCCAAAGTCAACTTCTCTCTTTGCTGGGCCTTGTTGTTGTTGGGTCATGTTGAACTGGCTTTGTTGTTGGGAAAATAGGCCTAAACCACTTGCCGGGGCATCTCTTTCTGAATATACGCTGGGGCCAACTTCAAGTCGTGGTGTGACAATCGCATATTTCAAAAGATCTTCGTATTCCCTTTGTAGGTCACCAGATACTGAGCTTCCTCGCGATGTTTCGCTTCTAATATCAGGTACTGAAGCAGGGCTACTTTCGGCAGAAGACATTTTGAATCCGTTGCCGTCAACAAACTTTTCGTCTTTGCCGCTTCTTGAAATAAAGCTTTCTGATTGGCTTAAATGTCATAGCGAGGCTGATATAGGAAAAAGAAATGGACTTTGGACTGTGCCCTTCGGATGGCCTTTTGGAAACATCAGGAAAGAAAAACACCAAGAAAACAAGATAAAATTCCACTAACAAAATGATCCGACCTTCACAAACAAAGCCACTCCAGGTTAACTTAATTATGAGAAGTATATCTTTTTATTATTTCCATCTAGTAAACCCCTATTTTCTGAGTAGCAAATAAGCCAACAACATGTACTGTATGTTCATGTATGTTTTGTTGAGTTAAAAAGAAAGAAATATTTTCTAATTTTCTAATATTTAGCCTTTGTATATATATATATATATATACAATGAGAATGAATAAAACAATTGTTTGGTTTAGAACCTACAGTATTGCTGAATAAACAAAAGATCTATTGTTTAAAATGAAAACAATAGCCCATGCATGTATGTATTTTTTCTTTATGTGGGAGGTGTACTGTAGGTGGGGCATGTTGACCCCATTGGAAAGTATAGCACTTGCACACCTGATGATTTCAATAGAACAATGGGAGAACAATAGGCCTAAATGAAAGAAGACTGCTTTTGCACACCTGAGATCTTGTCGAAAACTGCCATACTTTCTGTACTGGCATGTTGATGATATTTATCTTAGAGATAAACAAAAATTACCACACAATCCAAACTGTGACTTTGTTGCGCATGTGGAACAATTTTGATGGAAACAATAATAAAACATATTTTTTATTTAATGATAAAACAGTAACTCACATGTGCACAGTTTTTATAAAAATAGTCTGCCCCACTAACACATTTTATATTAATGGGTAAAAAATTATTTAGCTTTAAAACTTTCTGTTTTATATTTCAAGCAAATTAGATTAACAATCAAGCAACAGTATATAAGATAACTTTTTACTTCTAAATTGTTCGCCTCTTCATATTTCAGTTCACCCTCAGAAAATTACTTCAATGTGAAAGCAAAGTATTACCAGCTGGTCTCTTGAGAGTTGAACAAAGAAAAAAGAGGTATGTAAATCTATTTCATTAATGTTTTAAACATAAATGAAAACATGATAAATAATGTCAACTTATCATTTTTGTTTATCACTTGTTCATATGATCTCTAATTTCCATTTTTATTTTACTTTTGAAACATGTATTTTCTCCTAAAAAATCAGTTTCCTTTATTTGAGATTTCACTGAGTGAATTTAAGATGTCTTGATATTTAATATATATAGCACTTTTATTTCCCTTTTTGCTTAATTTTTTGTTTGTTCGTGATCAGCACAAATGGATCAGATTACATACAGAAGAGCTCTGTGCCAACAATGCACTTCCAGCCAAGTCTTCCACGGCTTCCAATTCCAAAACTTGAAGATACCTACAGAAGATATCTTGATGCACAAAAACCGATGCTTACACCAGAGCAATATGAACATGTCAAAATGGTTACAGATAATTTTATTGGTTATGAAGGAAGAGGTGAGAAATGTTTCCAAAAGTAATCAGAATTCTTATAGTGGGGTTATCAAGAAGGGTACTGAACATCAGCAGGGGTCTGTGCACATGGAAATCTAATAATAATTTTACTCTAATGTGCAGAAAGGAATCTGATCTTTTTCATCCATAGTTGCATATTCACCCCCTGTCATTTCTTAAATTTGTTATTTACTATTGCTCAATATGGTGTGTTTAGGGGACAGCTCATTATGAAGCAGAATACCTTTAATATTTATAACATGACACTGGTTATTTTAGCATGAACAAGAGCAGATTTTGTAACAATATTGAAATTGACATGCCAATTTCAAAGCAATTAGCCATCAAAGACTATATAAATTCTCTCAAGCAGAAAATCCAAACAAACAAAGCCATGTTTTGATTTTTTGCTTTAGAAAATTTGCTTTGTCTTGAATGGGTAATCACTTTGAAATTGGTGTGTCGATTTCACTATTGTTACAAAATCTGCTCTTGTTTGTAGCATGTGAATAACTAAACAATCTTTTGCAGCATTGAATGCTGAATTAGTTGCCAAAGACAAAGCAAACAAGCCCACAAGCTATGTTGCAGGTATAAAGTTATCAAATTTACTATTAGTTGTACATTCAATTGTTTTTCTTGAATTTTAAATGATTTAAACTCAGAATCTTGTGCGACTATCAGTATCCCATTTTATTTTTTTCACCCATTTGCAATACATCCTGCAAAACTTTAGGCTGTGAGTGAAATTAAATTTGTTAAGAAATTTGTTAAGTAATTAAAGTTTTTTTGGCCTGAAGCTATTGTTCTCCCTTAAAAGAACCTACTGTTTCTTAAAGGCATGAATTTAATGTATTTTACCAGAATTACAATTTGCATAATTTGAAAATTATAAAAGTATCTCTATTCATACATTTCATTAATTTTATCCAAAATTATTTTGTAGAACCATGGTATGACATGTACCTCTGCTACAGAAAATCAATTGTGTTGAATCATAATCCTTTCATTACATTCAATGAAGATCCAACAACCAAAGATCCAGTAAGTTTTTTTTTATTTAGTCTTAGACAACGACAAATTCAACAATATGTTTGGTGCTAATATTTTGCCCTGGTACAGTCCTAAAAAACAACTAGAAATTCCCATGGCTTATAGTCTGAAGTTTAGCTCTCATCATTGTTATTTTGTGTGACAACAGAATAACTTCTTTATCTTGAAAAATTATAAAAGGTGGACCATGGTCTCCTCGAATTTTGGTTTTAAATTATCCTATTTTGTTAGTTCAGGCATTGGACTGCATATTTCTCTTATTTTATTTTACAGTTCACATGTTTTACATTACTTTTTGAGCTTTTATATAAAAACGGCTTCCATTCTGAAAAACTGTTGTACAAGGAGTTAACAAAATAAACCCAGGCTCATTTAACCTCATATGTTATGTTTCTACGACGATGATTGAAATTGGGTTTTCTTTCCATTCAGTGGTTTTATTGACATACTTGAGTCGTACTTGAGGATTTGTAAAAACAGGCGCACGTTTTCTTTTACTTCTGATTGTTCTTATTTGCACACAGATAGTTAAAGAGGCATCAACGCAAAAAAATGGACAATGCCAAAAACTTTCATTGCTCATTTTGGTGTGAGATTTAGACGTAAAAAACAATCATAGCAAGTTTCATTTTTGTTTGACACACAACAGGGCAGAAATTAGGGGGAGAAAAATGAAACGAACAACAGTGCGAGTGCGTGCGAATCCATAAATTGGTGCGGTCTCGTATCAAACCGAAAACCGTAGATTTGATTGGCTGTCTTAGCGACAATCACGATCATCGTCCAACCAAAACAAACAAGATTCTTAACAAAAATGTCGCAGAAAGAAGGAA
>JAYJMH010035100.1:0-16207 GCA_036873815.1 Phacellophora camtschatica
CCTGCTGGAAACAAGTCATCTCGAGACTTTCGCGGGCTAGGCACGTTAAATACGATAACTCACTCAACTCACTCACTTTTAAAGTTCTACATTTTCGTCGTTATGGACCTTAATTTATCAAAATAAAATATTTGTTACCTTAAAATATCAAAATAGACAAAATTTAGTGACGCCGTTTTTATTATTTTCAACTTATTTTTAACTTGTAGAAATCTATTTCTTTTTAATCAGAGAAAAGAAACGAACGAAAAGGAACCGAGTTTCGGTCACCGTTCCTCCTTTAACGATCTTGTACCATAAAACATTATTCTACAGCGAAAATTATTGAAATAACCCTATGTATGTAAAATTGGTGGGTGGCTCCCATTTCCCCCTTTATTTAATGTTAGTCAACAAATATAGCTTTAACTAGCTAATTAACACTAACGTCGAGTACAAATATATGATTTTACAATATAACACGTTTTACAGTATTAAAAGCCTAGGGTTAGCAGGCCCATTGAGAATAAGGCATAGGGGGCAACAGCACACCTGTCCCCACAGTCAACAAACAGCTGCTAATTTTAGGGGCCCAAGTGAATGAAATTATAGTAATATGGGACACCCGAACCGATAATATAGTAATAGATATAGATATAATAATATGGGACACCCGGACCGATATAGTAATAGATATAGATATAGTAATATGGGACACCCAAACCTTACATTTTTCGGAGGCCAATTGTTTCTCTTAGCATCCCTGGGGTTTGAATGCTTGTTTGCTAACTCTAGTTTTTTTTATTTTTAATAGAATCAGGAAACTTCGAGGATAAAGTAGAGAAGGCAAGAAACCAGGTAAGAGCAAAGCCAGAACTGAACTCCCGGGGATATTTTTGGCTCGAGGTCGACAAGGGTGAGCTATCCATGTTTTAGCAAAACACAAATCCTCGTGGATATGACGTCATAGTGTTGATATGACGTCATCTCGAGACGGAATGCAATTGCACTAAAAGTAAAATACTATTTTCCAAAATGGATCTTTCGAGAGGTAAATAGTGCTATTTTGTAAGCCTCTACTATTCATTCTGATATCAACATTTGTACTGCAAGGATTGCAAAGTTAAAGTTGTTTTATTTTACAATGCTCATGGAATGCTCCACAGTCAAAACCCAAAATGACGCTGAATAAACTGTCTTTGTTATTGAGTTGTATTTTTCTGATCTATTTTGCCGGAGTTAGCTACGTCGTTGGTTTTAAGAGCTATACTCTTGTATAATTGCTAAGTAAAACATAATTCAACACACACTTCTAAAAACAACAACAACCTAATAATCTGTGTGACTTCCTATCTTTTGGATTACTTTATTCACTTTCCAATGATGAACTGATGTACGTAATTTTTGCTCGCAATAAATTGTATTCATTCCTATTTCTTTAATTATGAGTTGTATTTTCTTATCGTATTTTTCGTTGTTGTTGCATTTTATACATGGCTGACAATTTCACCCAAGCCTGTGTATTTTCTTCGCTCATTTGATTTTAGTGACAGCTTGCGGATTAAGGCAATTTCAACTTCAAGTTTTGAACAGATAAACTTGATCGCAGATAACCCGATGATATCGCAAACTATAATTTTACCCTTCGGACGTCATTTTGTGCACAATTTGAGATTTGCAGCCTCGTGGATTTTAGGCTACAGCCCTGCAAACCGGGATGAGTTTTGTTTTGGTCACCCGGTATATGGGATAGGACGTTGACTCGGAATTCTAGTTTTGGAGTAATTAAAACTTGGAAAAGTGAGTAAGCTTCTGAAACCACGGGTTTAGGAAAGGCAAAGTTTTTATTTTATTCCCACTCTGATTTCTCTCATTCTATCTGTTTTACATTCCGTATTTTGATGTTTGTCACAGAAAATCAAAACACGGAGTGTAAGACAGGTGGAATGAGAGAAGTCGAAGTGGGAATAAAATAAAAACTTTACTTTTCCTAAAGGTACCATTTCCTTTTAAAATACTATTTCCTTTTAAAATACTCTGTTTATTTCGATATGAAGCATATTGTAGCTAAAAACCACTCGTTTGTTCTTCTTCAAGTGCGTATTAAGGTATAGAACATGCATCATGATGAAGATGAAAAGGAAATATACATGCATCATGGAAAAGAGAAAATGCCTCAGAAATTCACAGATGGAGAAGAAGCGTCCTTCACCAGAAATAGTGCCACGTCCCGAGGTTACGAAAAAAGTGATGCCCGAGGAAGTAAAACCCATGGGGGAAGAGTATCGCCACCACGGTCATGGACACCACGGACATCATGGACACCACGGACATCATGGACACCACGGACATCATGGACATCATGGACATCATGGTGGCAAGGTAATTACCAAAAGGCTCTATTTAGCTACATACCCTTCTCTATCAACCCCCCCCCCCCCTCCCCTGGAAGAGCCATACAGGCTACTGATAAGCAACGTGAAACATGGTATTTTCACGAGGCAGAATTTTTAACTTGCTTCAGAGATTTCAACATTATTTAGATTTTGAGTTTGTTCATTTGTGTTACCTCCCTGCAAAACGAAACTTAGGATTAGCCTATTTGTCATAAATAAATACGGGGTGAAGGGTTCGTTAGCCCTCTGGCCAAATATTTGAATAGACCATAAAAATGAGATTGAGTGAAAATATAAAATTTGAATGCAGCTCAAGTCCAATTGAAATAACTCTGGCTTCTAGACTTAGAAAATAAAAAATGGAGAAAAAATGTAAGAAACGGACATTTTTTCATTTTTTTCTTTCTTTCGTGAAAATCATTTTTTCTTCATTTTCATGTCGAGGCTTTGAAATGCAGTGCATAATTAAATATTTGCATCGTGCTAACAACACGATAGACTTATTTTTAATACAGTAGAACCTCGATAACTCGAACCCTCAAAAAATTTGTTTGAGTTATCGGGAGTTCGAGTTATCAAGGGACAATTCAGTGCAGAAAGGTCGCACGGGAAATAGGAAATTGTTCGAGTTATCAAGAGTTCGAATTAAGCGAGTTCGAGTTACCGGGGTTCTGCTGTAGTACAATCTGATAGACTTGGGGCAAGTCTAGCAACACCGGAGACGCTGGGGAACTTTTGTTGGTGTTGATGCAGGAATTTTGAACAAATATATTACAGTAAGGGTGAGTAAGGATCCTAATTTAAGAAATAGATTTTTCAGATTAAGCCCTATTGTTTGCAAATATTTGCTATTGTTTTCCTATTGTTCTTCTGAGAAAATAAGCCTAAAAATTTGCTATCGGTGATTTCTTAAATGATTTCTCGTCAGTTGTTTCTGGGACACTCTTTCTTCATATGAGATCTGATTTAGCTCAGGACCGAAATTTCTTCTCTCTTGGACTTGCTACGAGTCTCCGCGCGTTTAAGATCGCGCGGATACCTGTAGCAAGTCCACTTCCCTCTCTATAAACGTAATTTTTCTCTTTCTTAGGAACTCCAACGTGTCAAACGCTTCTGCAAGTGCTTCAAAGGACTAGTCGCCTGCATCAAGAAGGCACATAACAAGACAATGGAGAATTATAGCGATATGCACAATGATGAAATGCCAATGAATGCGGAGATGTTTGAAACGATAACAAATGGCTCTCACGGAAACCACACTCATGGAAATGGCACGAGGGTTCGTTTTATTTACTATTATTTTAACCGGGCGGCCCAAAGATTCTCCATACGTTTGCAAAGCTGCAGTGGAGGAGCTCTCATTACATCTGTCTTACATTCCGTGTTTTGATTTTTGATTTTGATTTTTATAAACTTTGGCTTTTCTAAAGCCCATGCTCCTACATCAATACATCAATGTCGAGCAGAAACTAAATCACAAAACTGAACCACCTCCATAGCAGCTTTACATGGTTATTCTTCATAACAGCATGGGTAGTTAGACGCCGCAGTTGAATGCTGTTTTTTTATTTGTAAAATGACGTTGTTCCCAAAAATCAGTGTTTCAATTTTGTGAACAGGCATGACTGCAATAATACTATAGTAGTACTGATACTTTATGTATGCCTTGATACCAACAGGCATGCCTCGTTCACTTCAAGAAATGTGTCATGAAATGCCATTACGGGCCAAGAATGGAAGAAAAGATGGAACACATGAAAGGAAAGATGGAAGACGATGATATGGAATACGATGACGAAGACGAAGAAGAAAGGCATGAAATGGAAGGCGAAGATGAAAAACGACAAATGGGAAGAATGCCACACAACTCGTGGATAATGGGTATTAAATCTAGGATGATGAAGAAATTTGGTTCAAATCATCAAGGAAAAGGATCGTTTGGCGTGTTTAAAAAAATTGGATCGAAAGCGTTTGCTGTTTTCAAAAACATTTTCAGCAAAATGAGAACTATGGCTGCTGGTCGCCGCCGCCATCATCATCGACACCACCCAAGACCGCTGCCACCACCATTTATGAGGGTTCGTTATTTTAAAATTCATTTACAGTTTTATGTTAACGCATTTCCGCCATCACATTTATCGGAGGCCTGATCTCCAATAAGCGCCTGATGAAGAACAAATAAACAATTTTCGAATCAAGAAATATTCTGATAAACGCCTTTATTATTAATAAGCGCCTCTCTTTAATAAACGCACATCCAATAAGCGCCACCTATAATAAAATCCCTTGTAAAAATGCTGAAATATTTATAAACGCCGGGGGCATTTATTAGAAGAAACATATTTAATTCTTTTTATTTACAGCTGGAATTTCTTATTTTGCACTCAATGACGTGGTGGTCTGGGGTATTCCGTTGATGTTTATATCGAATTCTTCAAAAAGTAATTCTAACTGAACTAACTGAACGGGCCCGATTCATGTTGTAACAGACGAAGATAATACATTTTTGTATCTATTTGTTCGCTTCTAGAAAGCTGCATTAAAGGGTCCCTTTCATCCATGGTCCTTCGCAAGCGCACTTTCTGCTGTATACTTTTTCATGGCTCGAAGCAATAAAGGAAATGAGCAGCCATGTATAATAGCAGCCATAATGATTTGTAACTATTCAAACTAAATTATGGTCCATGACAATGAGTCTCTCGACTATCGACAGTGAATTTCTTCTGCACATTTTATAGACGATCAAGGCAGTTTCAGCATCTAACTTGAATATTTTCATGGACCAGGAAAATGGCAGCCACACGCCAAGAGCTTCGCGATGCATGCTGGCTGCAAAGGACCCTTGGAAATATTTGGAATAGATTTTGTTTTTCTTAGACCCAGAAAAAACGAAAACTGCAAATGCCATTCAAAAAGGTGGTTTTGAATTGATCCACAATCAAAAATACTGCAGTATGCAAATCCTTTCGTTTTGCAGTTAACGTTCCATGCTAGTTTGCAAAGCTGCTTTGGAGAAATTTTAGATTTTATCATTCTGTGTTTGCTTGAATTTGATACGAAAGGTTTTAATTTGTAGCTTGGTATTTTGTTTGCAAAAATCTACCTATAATCACTCATTTACACTCGATGAAACCAAAAACAGAAGATTTCTGCTATGCAATCTGCTGAAAATATTTCGTAGATTTTGGCAAACAAGATATCAAGCTTCAAGTTAAAACTTTTTACATCTACGTCAAGCAAACGAATATTTTCAAATCTAAAGCTCCTTCATAGCAGCTTTACAAACGCGAGCAGTCTGGTAGCCTGACGTCATTTTCGACTAAGGGGCCTGGGCTCCACGGAAGCGGTCTAACATAACTTGTCAACAAAATGCTTCCCTAGCGTCCAGTACTCTCATGCGATACGCGGTTTGAGTTGACGTCAGGAAACAAGGCTGAGATACGAGGACAATTTTTTTTGGGCCACCTGCGGCATACAGATTAGACTTGTCCCAAGTCTATTTCGTGCCAAGTCACAAATTTTCATTTCGTACTCAATATATCGAGGCAATGCCATATCGAGGGAGTCTATATACAGATAGATTTGTAACTGTTTTATGTCTCATTACAGTGCATCTTCATGGCGAAAATGTGCAAGGTTAAGGCTGGACACAGCAAACCAAAGATGAAAATATGTGGCAAGAAATTGGCCTTCTGCATTCTTCGTCTTTGCAAAAGAATTGGCGAATGAAGATATGGAGTTGTCGTTTCAAATACTGAATTTTGTATCTTGATTAATCTTTTGTATCTTGATTAATCTTTTGTATCTTGATTAATCTTTTGTATCTTGATTAATCTTTTGTATCTTGATTAATAGTTACTGGTTTAGCATTGATTAACCATTGAGAACATCTTGTCTAATAGCGTTTATCTTGCATGCTAAATTAAGCCCAACTGGTGCTTTTTTATTTCTACGTTTTTTAAGCAATATATTTACTATATTTTTCGATAGTCATGAAAAGTTTTTTTTGTCTATTCTATATCTATTGCATCTATATACTTCATGCAAACAATATTTTTGTAATTTTCGTAATTTCGTCTCCATGAACATATTCGAAACAAGACATTTAAATTAATATGCAAAAATAAATTTTATTTCAGCAACCTAAAACTGTCGAGATCCATTCATACAATACTGCGAGGTGTGAATGTTATTCAATTTGGTTAGGAGAAAACAATGAGCTTAACCATTTAATGGTTGGACGCTGTTAATAAGTATAGACTCTCATCTCGTGCGCAAGTCATGCCTAGAGGATATAAAAGTTTTCACAACACTGTAAACGTTCTCTTATACGTAATCCAATAGCAAAGGAAGGTCGACCAGAGAGGAGCACTAATAGAGTTTATGCCGTCCCTGGCCCGAGAACAAGTTATCAGTAATCACGGATATGTTGCACAAGAAGTATGATATTGTACGAGTTGAGTTATCGTATTTAACGTGCCTAGCCCGTGAAAGTCTCGAGATGACTTGTTTCCAGTAGGAGACATGGGTTATACATAACCTTTCAGTTTCAGGCACATAAACTTGCTATTCTTGCAAGGTATGGGTTTCTGCGCTTGGCGCAGGGGGGGGCAACAGGGCGACCCCGGTCCTCCCTCTCGATGTGACCACACCTTGTGATTGCTTTTGCTTTGCCTGGAATTACAGAGAGTTAGCAGCTCTCCTCACACTTTCGCAGCAAGTATGACCATGATGGGATTCGAACCCACGACCTTGCGATTATGAGTCCGGCGTATTTATATAATTAGTGAATATTTGAAGGATAAGCCGAAATAGTCTCTCAATTCTTGCTCTCAAACTTCACAACAAGATATAACTTCATAACAATACTGATGCTGCTCAAAATGAGATAGGTACCGTAATAATTCGATTAAGCCCCCCGGGGGGGGGGGCTTATTCAAAATTCAACCTTTGATAGGAGGGCTTATTTGAGAGGGGGGCTTATTCAAAAGTCAGCTTCCTTGAGAGTATTATCTAAAAAAAAGCACGAATATTTTGTAAAAAAAAGATGCAGATTATTATCTGACATGAAATTCAACATAGGTATTCTGGAAAGTTTGTAATTAATGTGTTATCTTTTTTTTACTGAATCTGACTATTCGATTTCTGATTTGAAAAAATAAGGAGGGCATATTCGAGAGGGAGGCTTATTCG
Source organism: Phacellophora camtschatica (assembly GCA_036873815.1). Classification (NCBI taxonomy): domain Eukaryota; kingdom Metazoa; phylum Cnidaria; class Scyphozoa; order Semaeostomeae; family Ulmaridae; genus Phacellophora; species Phacellophora camtschatica. The sequence goes on from JAYJMH010035100.1 coordinate 7,569, forward strand.
ATTTCTGATTTGAAAAAATAAGGAGGGCTTATTAGAGAGGGAGGCTTATCAAAAAAATCACCTTTAAGAGGAGGGGCTTATTCGAAAGAGGGGCTCACTCGAGGGGGGCCTAATCGAATTATTATGGTACTTTAATGAGATCATTTTAAATTGTTCCGCAGTATTTGGCTAAAAGGTATATGTACAGAATTTCAAGTCAGAAGATCATGATAATACAAAGAAAATTGTAAATATTGAATAAATATTCGAATAAATGGATTTTGATAGATACAGCAGAACCCCACATAAAATAACCTACAAACAATAAGAACTTTAGGCTGAACTATTGCAGGATTTTTTAACAAAATTAACTACAAAAGAAAGGTTTATGTTTATGTAAGTGTTTAAAGTGTCCAATTTTAGTAGTTATTTAGTCAACTTACCCTTCCTTTGTCTCTGAGGGTGTCAAATAAAACCCTTTGCCTCTAGGCTCGTACCCAAAAATATAGGTTCTTTTATGCGGGTTTACACAAGAAATAAATTCCTGTGAATGAGTCTCTTTTTAAAATGAAATGCAATCAGAATTATCGAATTAGAAATTTATTTGGATAAAACCTGAGTCCTTCCATTGAATCGTCTCGGCACAATTTTCCAATTTTTTCTGCAGCCAGTAACCTGAAATGAAATTTAAAAAATTCTGTCGTCTTGTATTTTGCCAGCCTCCGTGTACCCGGCTGCCCCCAAAAAGGTGCCACGTTTGCAAAATTGCTGCGAAAGAGCTTTGCTCGGCCTACTTACTTATTTACTTTTAATTTAATGTTTGATACTTTGCTTGGAAAAATCAACTCAAAAATCGCCCTGTAACCAGTAACATCAAATACAAGTATATTTTGCCTTGGAGGATTTAATTTACGAGCTACTCTGGGTACCAGACCCTTTTGGGGGACTCTGGTACCCAGAGTATTTATGATCATAAACTTTTAAGGCTGATTTGCACCAAAAAATTTAAGTGAATTGGAAATACTCTGGATTTAAAGAAGTGCAAAACTATCATGGGTACAGCTCAGCAATTTAGCCAAACAAGGTATCAAACTTTAAGTTGAAGTCTCTTTCATTAGGTGAAAATAGCAAAGAAAAGTATCCCCACAATAGCCTCTCATTTATAAACAAAACCATGCTCATCCAAATGTTCCTACTGTGAGAAAACTAAATCAATTCTAAAAACAAACATTAAAAACTTTTGAATTAAAATACGTTAATGTAGTTACGCATTGGTTTAGTTCGTATTTTATTATTATTAGGCCTCCATGCAATAGACTTATTACAATTGTCGTAGTTATGCATGAATTTCGATATTTTTGAAAATTTGGGGTGTAACACCCCACTAGTTACGCTGCTGATATGTACCAAATACCAACCTTTCTTTAGCAAGGGCAACAGCGATCTTTGCTTTATCGGCAAACTCTTCAGATGTAGTAGATTTATTATTTTCAACCTGAAAATAAAATCGCCAAAACATCACTCGTTACGCAGTTGAACCCCATTATCTCAAATCCCAGTCAGGAAAACATCACGGTCGTACGGTACCGACTAGAGGACGGTTGAAGTAAACAAAGGCCATTAACTTCAGTAAACAAAGTTTACAATCTAAAATCTAAATTAAACGATAAAATGTAAAACATTCATGTTAGGAAAAAATCAATATATAAAATATATAACAAGTTTAAAATCACGAACCCCTAAACTAGAGTGGCAGGGATAGCATTAGAAGATCGAAAGACCTTGTTTCCATAATGGTCCCCAGCAATACTGAAATTTCCGAAGAACTATAAAAAACAGTTTGATTTAAGCGGGATTTCAAGTTAAGTTTAGAGAGGCTAAACTGTAATTGTGTGCGGATAAACATTCGGTATTTCAGATAACTGGGTCCACACAGTGTTTCGAAGAAACTGATCTCAACTCTCCCCCCCCCTGGAAGGGCCATATGGCTCATTGCTAAACAACATAAAACGTCAAAGTTTCAGGAGGGAAATCCGGACAGAACATTATATTAATTTCTAATGTTTCAGGTAAGTCCTTTTTTAAATTACCTTGTATGTGCTACCCCCTGAAAAATGAAATTTAGACAAGATTTGCCTGCTAATTTGAAATAAATAATTTGAAGATCATTTTGTATTTCATTCAGTCACAGGCAGCTAGCCTGCGTGCAGCCTCTATTGTCTCCGGGGAGGAGGAAAGAGCGGAGACAGAAGAGGCTGACGAAGGCTACAGAAAGCCCGTATACCAATGTAGCATTTTGTATTTCTTAATTTGATTTTTTTTATGGATTTCTTTTATGAAAGATTGAATTTATTTTCTGAGTAATTATAATGAATTAAGAAATACAGACAAAAATAAATTAAGTATTTCATAAAATAAATTCAGAAAAACACCAATTGATACAGAATAATGATAATGCATATAGGTGATCTAGCATTGCGCTTGTTACATTTTAAAATTATCTAATCATTACTCAATTTAATTCAAACTTTCATTTACAGCAAAAACATCACATAAAACATCACATAATTTTTTATGAAAAAAATAAACATTTATCACTAGTAACACCATGATAAAGAATCAATGATACATATTTCCCACATCACACCAAAGATTAATAAGAAATCTTACTATGTCTATCGTCGTTTTGACCTGTTCAGCTTCGGACAGGAGCGATGATTGTATTACGAGAACACCACTTTCAAATTGGTGGAACCTGAGGAATAAAATAAACAAACAACATTACAAGCAGCGGTATAGAAAAAATTAAAGGTTGCAATTAATCTATTTTTCTTGGCTGGCAACAGAACTTCTTTTGCTAACAAAACAGGATGATTTCATTCACATCTAATCAGAATACTGAGTTTCTAGACAAACTTTTCAAGCATCACGTGGTATACAAAAATTTCCCCACGTTTGCAAAGCTGGTATGAAAGAGGTTTAATTTTATGTAAAGGAGGTTTCAACTTAGAATTTGATACCTTTATGTAAGTACGAGGCTTCAACATAAAGTTCGTTATCTTTATGTAAGAGGCTTCAACTTAAAGTTTGATACCTTGTTTCCCAAAATCTACATGTCAATCCCTAAGCTATACTGAAAGTAAGCGAATAATAATGGTTTTCTCAAAGCCTTAATGTAGTATTTTTGGAAGATTGCAGCAGCAAAAATCCTTTATTTTGATTTCATTTCGTTTTGGTCTAAATCTACCCCTAAGTGATTCTACCCCTGAGGTTCAGAAACTACATTATTTCAACTCCCAGCGACTTTTAAGGTCGTTTTCCCTTGTTTCTTCAAAATTACAGAATTTCTCAGAACTTTTAGTGAAATATTTAGGGTTCAGTTTATTAATATAATTGAATCGTAGTATAGTGGCTGCATATGTCCTGTATTTAATGTGATGGTATGTGGGCTACATATTTCATGTATTTGATAAATTTAAGTCGTCGAACCTTGGGCTTCATATTTTGTGTATTTGATAAATTTAAGTCGTCGAACCTTGGGCTTCATATTTCGTGTATTAGATAAATTTAAGTCGTCGAACCTTGGGCTTCATTTTTTGTGTATTTGATAAATTTAAGTCGTCGAACCTTGGGCTTCATATTTCGTGTATTAGATAAATTTAAGTCGTCAAACCTTGGGCTTCATATTTTGTGTATTTGATAAATTTAAGTCGTCGAACCTTGGGCTTCATATTTCGTGTATTTAATAAATTCAAGTCGTCAAACCTTAGGTTGCATATTTCGTGTATTCGATAATTTAAGTCGTCGAACCTTGGGCTTCATATTTCGTCTGATCATTAAGAAGATAACTGAGCCTTAAACTTACCGTAAAGGAATATTAAGTCTATCAAATTGTTTCGCAGCATTAATCAAGTCTTCTGGTGACACTAGCTGAAAGATAACATGAATTCACAGCCATGAAGAAGGTATTCAATATAAGCAAATTTTTCTGTATGCTGGGGGAAACTTCTCATAATGTGAATTTGAAGTTCCAAGAGAATAATTCCAGGTTAAGAAAATCATATGAATGAACGTAAAAATTTTTTGAAATGGTAACATTTAACGTAAGTTTATTTGAAAATTAACTATATTTACCTTCAATGCATTGAAACTAAATGTATCGGTAGCCCTTCTTCGGTAAAATAAAAGAAAAATAGAATAAAAATAAAACGCCTCAGGCAGCTAAGCGGAAAAGATCGAAAGAGAGAAGAAACAGCTCTATGCATTTATTCACCCTATGCATTTATTCATATTTTCCTTTTTCTCTGTCTTTCGATCTCTTCCGCTTAACTGCTCTGTGCGTTCAATTTTTCTTTACAACTGACGAAGGGCTACACACCCGATACATTTACTTTCTATGCATTCAAGGTAAACATAGGGTATCAACGAGATTTATCAGGTAGAGTTATCATTTTAAAGTCTTTGTGTGGTGTTTTGATTGTTTTGAAAGTTATATCTGCTTGGGTCAACCACAGATTGGCCATGCGTAAAATTTGGATTATTTTATCGTTTGAACATTGGCTTCAGGAAAAGTAAAGATCAATTTTATTACTTTGTCATTTTACTTAATCATTTTATCTTGCTCTTCCTGTCCTATATTCCGTGCTTTGATTCATGTGACAAAAATAAAAACAAGAAATCAAAGTAGGAATGAAATATTAACTTTACTTTTCCTAAACCCGTGGTTTGAAATGTCCACAAAAAACAATACCTCCATTCCTCTTGCTCTGTTGAATCTGCAATAAACTTCAGATAACGTCATCACACCACCCTCTTTCTAAAACAAACAATCACAGTTTCAAAAACAAATCATTACGTCACAATTATACGTCACCCGCTTTTTGAAACAATTAACTACGTCACACTATCTACGTCTTAACCAACACTATTTGAACCATGGCACTATTTCCACATACTATTTAAACAAATAAACTGTCCCAGAAGTACCTGTAATGTTTGTGCCAAATGTCGCGAGAATCTCTTTTCAAAAGAGAAAATAGAATGCAACGTAAACCACAAAGGTTATTCAGATTTAGATTCAAAATTAAATCCATGGCTAATGTAATGCATATAGGTTTAACCACTGAATTATTTCCATTTATTTTTCATTAGACAGTACTTCCACAAGACAGTACTACAATTTATCACATCAATATAAACCACTGTATTTGAACTCAAGAAAACGAAAAAATGCCTTACTTCTAAGATATCTTTCAAAAAGTCAGCCAACTGTTTAGCAAGTTCTGCGTGATACGTGACTCCAGTGCCATGCGTGTCTCTAAAATTAATAAAAACCAATTCAGTTAGGGACCGGTCGTTAAATATGTCAAAGAAGGAAGTAAGAGAAATTGAGAGGGGCGCTCCTAAAAGTTTTAGAAGCCTGTTAGGAGGGTATGTAAACATTTTTAACTTAAAGTTTTAACTCATTTGGCAGATATTAGCGGGGTCTTGAACATTTGTGATGTAACACCAATTTCTTCTTCATCCTCCTCGCCATATTTACTGACCCGTTCCTCGGTAAACATTTCGCAACATTGAAGTGTGAAAGTGACAATACGATTTGATTTGTCATCCTAAAAATAGTTATGACATTCTTAACGCAGACAAGCAAACAACAATAAACGAAACTACAGTCGTTTGCTCTCTGTGTATATTTTTATTTGATTAAATGCACTCAAAAGTGTGAAATATATTGTTTTCAATCAAAAATCGCATTGTTATGTGAGAATCCCAAATCTACTCTTACACAAAAACCCCTTGTTGGCCAATGGGTAAAACAATATTTGAATTTAGAAATAACAAAAATAATGTTAGAATTATATAGCTAGACCAAGACAAACAAACTGCATGCCTCGTTTTAGTGAAACTGCAAAGAAATCGACAAAAAATAAAATATTCAATTCAAATTTCTTGCAGAAACGTACAATATCTCCTACCTAGTTCATAATTTTATACTACAAAATTGTACTCCTGCGTTCTAACAATGCCTGGCTATAATTTAAGCAGATTCATGGCCTCAACATTAGCTTACCTAGTAACTGGATTTTCAATGCCCATACTTAGAAGGTAAGATTTGAACTGAATTGTCTGAAAAAAATTAAATATACATTTTACGTCTGGACCTATATGTCCTATTCATTATCCAATTATTTATTTTTCAAGATGCAGCAACATTAAATTAAATTAAATTAAAAGATAAACTCGTGTTAAAAACTAATATGAATAAAAAATGTCTTTCCTAGATTACGTTTCGATGAATATATATTACGTTTCATGTTGTTTAATATGAAACGTAACTTATGAACAAAAGCAAAAGCCATTTTCTCTACAGATACATTACCTCATCGTCTGTTATAGAAACTTGCTTGTCTTGCAGTTTAGAGCTAAACTTCTCAGCAATATCTACCATTTCTTTTGCCTTTAAAGAAAAATTAATCAAAGTACATTTTTTGTGAGCAAAGCTCAAATTAATTTATTTAAAGTTATTTGTAATTGTTAAAATTTATTAACAAAATAATAAATACCTTTTCCATCAATGCATCCAGATCTTTGAATGCCTGCAAGATATTAAATTTATTTTGTAGTCTAGCCTTGAAATAACTGACATCGACGTGACCCTTAACCAACAACTAGGTCACCCTTCAATGACATCTAGGTTACCCTTAAATGAAATATAGGTGACCCTCAAATGACATCTAGGTGACCCTTACACGACATCTGGGTGACCCTTAAATGACATCTTGGTGACCCTTAAATGGCATCTACATAACCCTTACATGAAGTATAGGTGACCCTTCAATTAAATATAGGTGACCCTTAAATGACATCTAGGTGACCCTTAAATGACATCTAGGTGACCCTTAAATGACATCTAGGTGACCCTTAAATGGCATCTACATAACCCTTAAATGACTTCTAGGTGACCCTTACACGACACCTGGGTGACTCTTAAGTGACATCTAGGTGACCCTTAAATGACATCTTGGTGACCCTTACACGACATCTTGGTGACCCTTAAATGACATCTAGGTGACCCTTACACGACATCTGGGTGACCCTTAAATGACATCTTGGTGACCCTTACACGACATCTTGGTGACCCTTCAATGACATCTAGGTGACCCTTACACGACACCTGGGTGACCCTTAAATGGCATCCACATAACCCTTAAACGACATCTAGGTGACTCTTAAATAAAATATAGGTGACCCTTGAATGGTATCTAGGTGACCCTTAAATGACATCTAGGTGACCCTTAAATGACATCTAGGTGACCCTTAAATGACATCTTAACCCTTACACCACTACAATTGAATAATCCTTTTGCTAGAAAATATGCTTGCAACTTCGAAACACAGCAACATATCTCAGGTTTTCAAATGTGCAAAGATATGGAGTTTCCTCTTATCTGAGACTATGCAGGCATCCTTCTGAAAAACTTTTATTCATAGCTTGATTTTGTTCCAATAAAATTTGTTTTGATATCGTAAGTTAATTTGGATGTAGTTCATTTCAGTGAGTTGAGTTATTGTATTTAACGTGCCTAGCCCGTGAAAGTCTGGAGACGACTTGTTTCCAGCAGGGGACACGGGTTATACATAACCTTTCAGTTTCAGACACACACATTTGCTATTCTTGCAAGGGATTGGTTTCTGCGCTTGGCACAGGGGGGGCATCAGGGCGACCCCGGTCCTTTCTCTCGGTGTGACCACACCTCGTGATTCCCTTTGCCTTTGCCTGGAATTACAGAGAGTTAGCAGCTCTCCTCGCACTTTCGCAGCAAGTATGATCTTGATGGGATTCGGAACCCTTTAAGTTTCTGAAAGGAAGCAATTGTTGTGGTAAAATTGTACTAAAAACTGGAATAATTTAAAACGAACATCCTGAGGATGTTATTTCAAGAGCCCAGAAGGGGGGGGGGGGGTTGGCTATTGAATTTAAGAGTTTTGAATTTAAAGCTTAATTGTCGCTATATAAAGCCTGATTAAATTGTTGGTACCCAACCAACAATAATATATAGTTGATTTGAAATGTTTCTATGAGCGGTCATCATGCCCCTTTATTCTTGAATATTTGTTCTCTGTAAATGTTGTAATTCAGCCGAAAATAATACATTGTTGAAGGGAACTTGGGAATATGACGCTGTTTTCAAAGGGAACGTGGAACATCAACCCCCTGGGAGACCCTCTCCTTATGACCTATTGAAAACAGGATTTATTTCAAAACAAGCTAAAAGTAATAAAATACTCAAAACCAAAACTGCCTCTTCAGTACCCTCTTCTTTCCTGTGAACTTCTGGAAATTAAGTCCAAACAATGTCAACATTCAACAGTTCTTACAACAATATTTTAACTCCTGTTACAATTGCTTTCCTTTTCCAGTTTTACATCCCTTTGTAATATCCCAATATCAGAAGTATCCAAAGCTTAATAACGCGGCATTCATTTTGAAGATATCAGGGAACCAAATAAAAGCCCTTAGTTTATCGAAAGTGAATTGAAAACCCTTGAAATATATATTTTGCAGCTAGATCACAAATACTCTTGAGTGAGTGAGTTGAGTGAGTTATCGTATTTAACGTGCCTAGCCCGCGAAAGTCTCGAGATGACTTGTTTCCAGC
>JAYJMH010035111.1:0-16207 GCA_036873815.1 Phacellophora camtschatica
TTTTGCCTTTGCCTGGAATTACAGAGAGTTAGCAGCTCTCCTCACACTTTCGCAGCAAGTATGACCTTGGTGGGGTTCGAACCCACGACCTTGAGGTTATGAGTCCGGCGCCTTAACCACTAGGCCATGCTTTTCATGAAGAAATCGTTCTGGGAAGTGGAGTTTGTCATGAATGTGATGTAAACATTCGATTTTTTATATGCACAACATAGGATTTTGTGCAGTACTGTAGTTGTTTAATTTTCAGCGAAATGTGGAATTCAAGTTTGAATGGAAATTGATTTGACAAAAAATAATTCATCTTCTCTTGTCAGTACAACAATTCTTGCAGACCCCTTCACAAGCTCCTAAAAATTACAAGACCCCTCCAATTTCTCCTCCTTTCCCCCTCACCATATTTGATAACCAGTCCCTTGAACAGTCCATTTGACGGCCAACGCTTCATGCTACGAATGCACGAGAGCTTCTTACTCCAGTCACAATGTATTTAAATTGCTTACTTGCAGAATCCAGAAAAATGATCAACATTCCTCAAAGTATAAAGTTTAGTCTTTAGAATCCTTCCTCATTAAACAATGAAAATAGGCGTGGTTTTGGTGTGGTTTACTGATGTCTCATCTCAGAATTAAGGTTGATTATTTTAGCCAAATTTAATTTAGACAGATTTCTTGCTAAAATCGATCGCTGCTCTGACATCCAAATCACCAAATCATGAGGAAAGTCTAGGTGGTTCTCAAAGTTGTATTTTTCATTTGTAGAACTGTTAGCGTTAGCATTTGTTTTAAAACATGCTAAAATGTTTGTCATTAATCTGTAGCAACAACTATTTAAATACAATAAATTTAGTGAACTTGTATTCGTGGCTACTTTGGTTTTTTTTACGTTTTAAAAATAATTTTATAACTACCGTGTGACCCCAAAAAAAACGTGGGATGTTTGTCTGCTCATAGCTTAGTTAAAGAGTGAGCAATTTGAATATTGTAAGATATTGGTCGTAGATATAAGGTCAACTTAGAAAAAAAAAATTATTTGACTAAAATCGGTGATGCTATTTTTCAGTCAGAAATGATTCTGTTGGAAAAGAAGAACGAAAGAACTATGGAGAAACTGGTCCAACTTTTATTTCTTTATTATCATAATGGAGGTTTGCTGTTGTCCCGCTAGAAAATAATAATGTAAAGTAAAACATGGACCATTGTCTCCAGGAATTACTGCCTGCTTTATGAATATTAAGTTTAAATAATCGCACATAACAAAGGAACAAAATGGTTGACTGAAACTAATTTTTTCATGAACTGATTTGACCTTTGATCTATCATATAAGCGTATAATTGGAAAAAGTGGATGGTTCTTCTCAGATTTATAAACCGCAAACGTACCACGTTTTATTTTGGGTCAACCGGTATTTAAATAGTTTATGGATCTTTTGCAAAAAAGTTCTAACCATGGAATAGTTCTGCTTACATTCGTCTGTCAATTTCCTATTTTAGTACCCTTTTCTCCTCTTCCACCGGATAAAAGAACAAATAATTTTTTCCATAAAAGTAGGTGTGTTTGCAGAGACTGCAAAACAGTAATCTTAAGTTTGGGACTCTTTTCGAACTCATAATGGCATTTCCCAATAAGTTCTCTATTTTAGGTACTATTCCTCCCCTGGGAAAATTGATATGCTAAGAACCAGATCATTTTGCCTGAGGGTAGATGTTCTTAATTTTAAATTGTTTTTAATTTTTGGCTGTCTCGTCGTTGAAATGTATGTCTGACTTTGCTTCAATGTACCGACCAAACTGAATACAAATATAACACTTCCTATCGCCCTCGCACGCATGTCATTGTTGTTTGCTTGTGACTTATTTGTCAAAAGTTTGGCGCACGTCTTCAAGGAGATTGGATCCTAGTGTTCTGAGGCAAATGTCAGGCTTTTTTGCAGATTTTAAAATTATGTTACACCCTTAAAATGTTTATCAAATGCTTTGTATAGGAGTTCTAATTACTTTTAAGGGTAGCCTAACAAGGCCTCTTCAGAGGAGGGGAGGAAAAATTATCGCCCTCCCTCCTGCATACAGAGAGTCTAGTTAGACTACACGTTTTTTTTAGTAACGTTTTTAATTTCAGAAACCTGGCTGAGGCTCCACTAGTGAAAGTTTCTTAATTTTGGACCATTTTAGACCAATTTTCACCAGTAAAAGTTTCTTAAAAGTTTCTTAATTGAATATAAAAAATTCCATTTTTTTACTATGCACTCTTTTTTTCAATAAAAACATTTTTTCAATAAAAACATACAAAAACTGTGTACATATTGTACATGATAAAAGTCTTCACTGAATCAATCATCTAACATCATGCCCACTCCATGCCCACCCCATTAAGCATTATGTATTCTTCACTAAAAAAAATTTCTTCGGTTTCACCAGTGAGTTTCTTATAAAAAGTTTCTTATAAAAAGTTTCTTATAAAAAGTTTCTTATTCAGAATGTGTGTATTTCAGAGGGTACAGGAGTTAATAACTAACCACTAGTCGAAATGTCTTTTCTTTTAAATTTAGAGCTAAAACATCATAAACAAACATTTGGATTTCCTGTAAGTTGAATTTCCCACAAATACTCACAAGTTTGACGCGATGATTGAATTTAAATTGTAATTGATCATTTTCTGACAGATCCTTAAACATTTTTATGGCTAATTTAAAAACCTGGCAATATGATTCCAGAAATGCTATTTATTGCATTCTTGTAATGCTCGTGGTTTTTATGACGTAATAAACGTTTGGAAATCAGAAACAATCGTTGTCATTAAAATTTGTCTTCGCTCTCAAATTTATGCTCTAGAGAAGGGAGAAAAAGCTGGGGGTGGACTGGCTGCACAGTCCCTCGCTGAAGAACTTGTTTGCTTACTGTATTTTAAATTGGGCACAGGATCCAAGATTTTAGGGTCCCAATCAGAGCCGAACATACGTATTGTTTTTGGCCAATGAATGAAATCTGTTATAGTTCACAAAATGCCGAAGCGAACTATTCGCTTAATTGGATTCAAGGATGGAGCTGCAAATAGAATATGGAGGCTGCGAAGAAAGCAATGTATGGGAGTATTTTGCACTTCACACATATATTTCCCTCATTCTTTGTTTTGATAATTTTTTTACATTGTTCATTTTACTAAACACGCCTTTTTCTTTGCATTTACATTAAGGAATTTCAAAGTCGTTATTTCACATACTTTTGACCGTTTCAAATATAACACTTCCTATCGCCTATGCACTCAGTCTGTCAACCGTAATCGTCTCTCATTGTTCATTGTTTCTGAAGTGTTTGTGAAGTGGCCACTTCCAAATCTCGTTTTCAAAAGGAGGCTTCGGATAGGCCTATTTCCAATTACACGTTTAAACTAAAATCCACCATTGTAATTTGTTTAAATTTTTATATGTATACTTTATCCTCTTCTTGTTTCCAGGTCTATTGTGTGTGTGCAATACTATGTTATTTGCTAGCTTTTGATGATAATATTTAGCATTTTTATTTTGAACTGTTACACACTGTGCTCTATACTATTTGAAGAACATTCTTTTTCATGCACTTTGTTATGAGGATTTTTCCGGTTGAAACTTTCTTAACGTTTTTGTGATTATTACGTAGCCTCGTGTATATCTCTTATGAACTTCGCAGCCATGTAGGTATATTTTTATGTAAATGTATTCATGTATAAACATCCCTGGGAACATACCCTGGATCGAAGGTTCGTGCACAGTTGTCAATCGTAAAAAAACCGAAAAAGACGGAAGAAAAATATAAAGAGGAAAACGTGTTTCTTTTCTTTATCCTCCTCTTTTTTGTTTTTCGTTTGTGATTTGTGAACAAGCATCTGATCCAGAGTACTGAGCACGAGGCGCCAATTTCATTATGAAAAATATTTTTTGGCAACAAGATTGGAGAATTGTTTTTTCAAGAGAGAAAGAGAAAAGTAAATAATTAACTATCTAGCTATGGAAAAGAAGAGAAAATGTCTCAAAATTGACTTCGAAAAAGAATGTATAGACGTTTTTGAGTTTTGAGGAGGACGCAGGCTGCACGCAGGCTAGTCAAATCCCAGCCTCGATTTTTTTAAAAACTTTTTTAAAAATCACACCACATTGTATTGGATGATGTAATGTGGTGTTTTTAAAAATTACACCACACCACTTTGCTCCCTTTCCCTCCTTCCCCAGAAAAAGTCGTGTTCTGTACGCCATTGTGTGTTAAGACAGGTGTGGTAAACGAAGTTGCAATGTGCGTGCTTTCGCTGTCAAAGATATCGTTGAAAAGGCCACAACAACAAACCAGGTATGGCTTGCACAGCACAACACACCAGTGAAATATTCCGTGGTTGTAATACAGTAACAACAACTAGATAATAGATTAGGAGGGCGTCTGGAAGCTATGCACTGTCACACTGTTGAAGGTCATGCCCATTTAGATTAACTTTCCAACATGGAGTAGTTTTGTTATCAAATAGATTTCTATCTTGCTTTCTTGAATGTCAGGATTTGTAAAAGCTTTCTGGTTATGTTAGGTGGCAAGAAATTGAGCATGTAGAAGTTGTTGTTGGGGCGTCTCAGCAGCATGGGTGGCAGAGAAATAATCTTAACACTTTATTGTCGTTTTATTTCCATTCTGAATGCATTCATATGCATTCGCTGATTAGGAAAAAGTCTTATTCATGAACTACCATCAGAATGTATCTAGAAAAGAAAAGAAATTGTAATATGAATTGAAAAAATAGAATAGAATAGATAAATTAATTATTAAAAGGACGAAAACGCTAATAATTTGACCTCATTTTTATTTTTATTTGAATGTCACAAATCCTCGATTCTGCCCACCGTGAATAAACCGTTCTCCAAAATTCATAATTTTTTGTTCAAACGGTTTTGCACAAAATTAGTATTTAGTTATTTAGTCGTTTGGAAATTTTTAATCATTGCTCGCTGTATGTTTAGAAAAATAGTAGGCCTACATTATCTAAATTAAATTTGGCACGAAATAAACATGGAACAATTTTCAGTTCAAGTTGCTGCTGCTTATCGTTGTTTTCATTTTTGCTGCATGAGCAAAACCTAAACTAAATGCAATGCTAATTTATGCAATTGTGTGACAGTGTATGTTAAATTATGCTATTTTACGCAAATGTATGCTTATTTAGCTACATTTTTGTAGTTCTCAGCATAGTAAGTTATTTAATTAGTGTTATGTTTTTCTTAAAATGAGTTCTTCCATTCTAAAAATTATTTTTCAACTTCTGGTTATGTTCAGTAGCATTCGGTATTTATCTTTTGATCTTACGTTTGCCCTCAAGACTAAAGGTGTGTAGTCCAACAATTTTGATTTTTATCTTATGTTTTTATAAACAAAGACTGGTTCTGTTTTCAGGACAAAGAGTTCTTAAAGAATTACAATTATTGGAAAAAAGAGTTTGCAACAGCTTTATTTTAGAAATGTGTTTACAAAATCTGGTTTGAGGACAAACATGACCCAAAGTACTGATAAAGGAACCAGTATTTGGGACATACATAAGATCATTGTCTCCGTTTGAGAACACTGCATATAGCATATGAACATTTCCATCTCTGTGATCATCTAAAAAAGAACTGCCACACATTATTCTCTTGACGTATCTTGTAGCAATCAAACAAAACGTCTTTCTTTTCGTTGATCCCTGCGCGGCCCAGCTCCACGACCACTAAATCATGCTATGACACTTATGCATATTTGATTGCATGAATGGGCAAATGGATAAACAGGAAAACGGAAAATTTGTGTCAGTCGCTATTCACCCACATAGTCTTGAAATTCAAATTTGCTTTCTGCGAGAGAACAATAAAGGAGGAGGGACAAGTCGTGAGATAACAGAGTAACTTGTGCACGATAGATTTAGAGGATCTTTGGAGTACTAAAACTGAAATAATGATTGAATAATTGGATATGCTCATGGGATGAGCTGGTTTTAGCAAAACTGAATTACCGAATTTTCTTCTTTAAGTTTTTCCCCTAGATACCATGAATGGCCAAAACGGAACTTTTTTGAATTATCACACGTGAGCCCTCGTTTATCGCTCCTATTTTAACATTTAATTCAATTACCATTATTTTATTATTAAATTCGATCACTAAACTGTTTACATCGAGACTCCATCTTTAGAGTTTCAATCAGGCCTACGTTTTACATTTCCTGACATCGATTGATGCACGATGGGTGCACGCTCCCAGGGTGATGCACGATGGGAGCACGCCCACGTTTGTATAGCTGCTGTGGAGGATCTTTGTATTTGCTGATTTTATTTTTGCTTGGATTAGATGCAAGAGGCTTTACTATATAATTTGATACATTGTTTGCCAAAATCTGCCCAATTAGTCATTAATTTATACTCAATGAAACCCCTGATAGAGGATTTCGACTGCTGCAATCTGCTGAAAATACGACATTATGTCTTTGAGAAAGCCAGTAACGTTCCTTCAGGATAGTTCATTGGTTACTTTTTAGATTTTAGCAAACATGGTATCAAACTTTAAATTGAAGCCTCTTGCAGCAATAGCAAGCAAAAACAAAATTATCCAAATTTACGCTCCTCTAAAGCAGCTTTGCAATCTTGCGAACATTTTTGGGCTACTCGAATATGTTCATGCTATAACAGCCGAATCTAAGAAACGCTTTATCTTTTCGAATCTACTGCGAGTCATTCGAATGTTGACGCAAATTCTATTTTTTAAGATTCTACCGGGTGTCCAAAAAACTATTCCCATTTACAAGGCTGTAGCTTGAAGTCCATAAAACGAATTGTGCATACAAAAACGTCTGAAGGGCAAACTTAGAGTTGGAAATATCATCCAGTCATTTGCGACCACATTTACCTGTCCAAAACCTGATGTTAAAATTGCCTTAATTCGTGAACTTTCAAGTTAATTTGAAAAAGGTTTATTTTCTGTCCATGTTTTGACATTAAAGCAACCTGCTTTCTCTAATGGCACTTTTGGAGTTTAAAATTTGAAAAGATTCACTGATGAAACTCCCCAAGTCGAAATAGAAGCAAGCAGGTTGCTTAAATGTCAACAGATGGACTGGAAACGAATTGTAATTCTTTAATTGACTTGAATGCTCACAGACGAAGGCTATTTTATTTTCCAGTTTTGGCCATGCAAACGTGATTGCAGACGACTAGATGATATCCCAAACTCTAAGTTCGGACATCGTTTTTTATGATTTGAGATTTAGTCTTACGGATTTCAAGCCACAGCCCTGCAAACTGCTTTTATTTGAGCTAATGAAAACTCAGAAGTGCCGGGTAGGTATCCGATGCGTAGAGAACCTTGTACCATATGTAACTGAGGCTTCAGAATGCAGGAACTAGAAATACACAGTTTTGTGTTTCGCAATTTTATTAGTAATACTTTTTGTTAATCAGATGCTCGCATAACTTGAAACTGTTTTTGAGCTACGCGTTATTTTGAGAAATATATTGAGTTTTTTACCTGGGATTTCTTTCATTTTCCAACAGATGTACCAAACAGAGAAGAATTATATTTTATTTGGAAAAGGTGGTCAAGAATAACAAGCAATGCTGTCGATGGAGGGATTGGTAAATCAACGGTAATGCAATTTCTATTATTTTTATTTCTATGCCGAGAACAGCTTCATTTAAAAGCATCTTCGTTCCCACTGTATTTAGATTTCCAGCCAAATTTAGATGCAGTGACGATAACTTTCTTGCTGGACAAAAACCAGGCATGCAACAACAAATTAAATAGAGTCATTGTACACGTTGTAAAAATCCAGTCTTGAGTCATATCTTGTATGAGTAACATGCCGTGATCTGTTATGCATTTTCATATTGCCAATTCTTTCTGCTAGATTTACTTGAATGCATTCTCCAATGTGCATTTGGAAATCGTGGACAATTCAGTGCTAGAAGGAGGTCCGTTATTTGCATTCATTCACGAGAGTGATCAGAAGCGGCTTTTTAAACATAGGTTTTTACCATAATTGGTGACGAAGCCATCGCTATTTTTGTTACTTATAGTCTGTATTTAGTGGTATAGTGGTTTGAATGTAGTTTTAGAAAAGCGGATGCTTGTGATCAGGGGCGGACTGGCGGGCTCCCCACTAATCTTGCTTCAAGACTATTTCGTGCTCACACGGTTTAGGGGGAATTATGGAGGGAAGAGGGAATTGCGGATAAGGGAAAAAAGAAATTGCGGAGGATTTCCTTTTGCCCTTCTCCATAACTCCCTTCCTCCTCCACAATTCCTGCTAAACCGTGTGAGCACGAAATAGTCCTAGAGCAATACTAGGTCCTCACGCACTAAACTTTACTGATGCTGAAAACATTTTAGGCCTATATTGTTGCAATTTGCAGCAGTAAACTATGCCTGGAGGCATCTCACCCGTGTCGATTTTTACGACAGGTGTGTGGGTGTTCTAGAAATTTGCAATTTGTCAGCATGCTGAATGATAATTGATCAACGGAGTTAGATTGATGGAAGTGAAAAGGAACAATTTGTTCGCTAATCTTTTTTCCAAGACATTATAAAGAGCACACTTTATAAGAACATCGAGGCTTGGATTGTAAAAAAAATAAGAATAAATTAAGAACACGCTCAGCCTCAGATCAAACATTTCCAAAAGATTCAACACCGCATTTAGTATTATGAAATTATTTTCGGTGATTGTAATACTTACTATACAAATCACTTAAACTATACAAACACGAATGGTACTAAACACAAATGCTCCCTATGTGCTGTTGAAGCTGGGCAGGAACAACTGGTCACATCGTCAATTGGGATAAAATTACAGAAGAATCATCCGTGCAAAAATAAGAACAATTTAAGAACATTTCAGCCTCAAATTCTTAGAAATTTAAGAACATCCAGCCTCTGCAAAAATTATCTGGCTCTTATAAAAAAGAGTGTATTGTTATTTGAACTTATCAGATAATTAATGTGAATAACTTATCAGGAGATTTGAAACTGATCGGCAAAAGTGTAACTCCATCTCTTTACTCTGGATTAAGAAAAAATAAAGCAATTATTTTAGGCACGTTTATGGTAAAACCGTAAAACATAGATACTTTTTAGTAAAAATCTTTGTCTTGCGGTTGTAGTAATTTATACTAGAAAAACCACCCGCTGTGGAGGAGCTTGTTTGAAATCTGCCAAGAAAAAGTGAATTGATATAATTTTTGAAATGCGGATCTCAGTTTGGAATTTTATGAATGAGTTGCCAAAAACCGAATTTAATGATCATGCCATGAATCTATAACGAGAAGTTTGTTAATGATAGTGGTAAGATTTGGTTGCAAGAATAGCAACAATAGGTGCTGTTGATGATGTATTGACATTTTAAAATGTTTGACATAACCTCGTAAATTATTTCCATTGCATCCACGTGGTATATACATCCTTTTCGCATTGTTCATCTGCTGAAAAAGTGAAGGGTTTATCTATAGAATGTATTTCCTTTAAGGTTACAATTTGCTTTTTTTTAAATTCATTTCGTTAACGTTGGTGCCGTATAGTAGCTTACTCATCTAATTTAAACCAACAGCTACATTAATTTTTTAAAAAGGAATCGCTTTTATAAGAAACTGTAAGAGCCTCTTTCAGAAAATTAAGAAACTCTAACAGAAAGGAAAAGAGTTCAATTCGCAGTTAAGAAATTTTTTCTTGCTTTTCAAACTATTTTTTGTAAACTTATTTAGGTTTTCTACTTCAGGCGAATAACAATACTGTATTAAATTTTGTTTATGATTAAGATTTAATTCTCAGTGAATGATGATGAATTATAAAAATTCAATTTTATGGAGAATTAAGGAACTTTTTGCCATTTCTGTTACTTTTATGTACCAAAAATTCAGAAACTCTACACAAAGCCCAAAGGCAAGTTTTACATTAAAAAATGAATGTAACAATCATTGTGGTGCGAGCACGTTTAGATTAGGGGGGAGGGGTCGAAAGCATTTTGCCCAAATTACCGAATGTTCATTAAAATTCCCGAATTGCTATTGTGTTTTTGAACTATAACTCAAATCTTTTCACAACAAAATCTTACAAATGGATTTATGGTCCTGTTGCCTGAATCTTTTATTTTACTTTTGAATCAAGTTAATTTAACTGTTTACACCCCCGGGGCAGTAGTGCTATTGTTGTTACATTTCCTTGCTGTTGTTGTTGTGTTGCTTCAGTTTTCAGAGGTAGATAAAAGATCCCAAGTGGAGATGAGGACATACATCATCTCGAGATAGATGACAAATAACAATTTCTATGCTTGAAATGTCATCATCAACTGTTTCAGTTGCTCTTGTGCTCTTCATGACTTCAAGCTTGAAGAGCTGAGCCTCTTGGCTCACACTGCGATTTTCCATACTTTCCAGGATTTTCGGTAGGCCTAGCTTCTTCTAGCGCTTGACGGCGGCATGGTGGTGTGGGTCCAAACTCACCGCCGTTTCCAGAGCGTGCGTGACAAGCCAACATTTAAATTAATGTTGGTGAAGTGGAAGTACTTGTGTAACATTGAATTATTCAAATATTTATTAAACATTTGTTTTCAGCGGTGAAAAGGTCAAGTTGACAAATCTTAAAATATGCGATATTTTTTCAACTTTAGCTTCTTTCCTACGCATAGATTTTCTCTCTTTGCTTCGTACTATTCTTAGCAAAAGCTCTGTGACTAGAAGTTTCTTAATATTTTTGAATTTTTGTGATGGATGCTTTTCAAAATATGAATAATTACTATGTTATTTTCTAAATTATTTTTGGAAACGAGACTCCTTGCGAAGTCTACAGCTCGAAAAGCTGAAGATTTTGGACGCGTCTGAACTCCACCGTTTTTAGAAGAGCCCAAAGAAACACGACAAAATTCTCTCGGAAGTCAACCGAAAACAAATTTCCCAAAAGAACACGTTTTGAACCAATATTTTCTCTCAGAACTCTCTGAATTTCTGTAGAAGTTGCAAGGGGACACTCTACTGGATGTCCTAAAAAATTTGATGTAGTCTAATGGTGAATCTTTAGCAGATATTTATGTGAATGCCACACAATGGTGACGTTGGATAGTTAAGTTAAACATTGATACCTTGCATTACATGTTAGCTTGCTTTGAAAAAGATAATTGTGCCTTGAAAGCTCAAATTTTCCATGAAGCCTCTCCGCTTGAGCTCCAATTTTGAAAAGTCTAAGGAGTTTTACAACCCATAGTTTAGACCAGAAATCGTCTGACACCTATCTCAGGAAGGCAGTACAACCTGACTTGGGTAGGGTGCGCGTCCATTACTTTTGAATCTGGGATTTCGATTTAGTAATATATTTTTGGATTTGAAACATTTTTCATGATAAAATATAAATATAAAATATAATAATTAGCATGCAAATGTCAATAGAAAATGTTATAGGCAGCAAAATTGCATCATAACATGCGCCATATTATCATATTTTTAGGTTTGCGTTTTTGTTTCATCATATTTTTGGGACAGCTCTAGATTTCTTCGGACACGCCAACACCTCCCTACCCGAGTTAGATAGTACTGCCCTGTCTGGGACCCGGATTAGTTAAAATTTGCATATTCATGATGATCACACAAGCAAACTGTCCTTACTGTGTTTTGAGGATCATTGAAACATGCGATCAATGTCTGGACAGCAGTCAATTGATCGGAAAGCAAGTGTGACTGTTAGGTTCGCGAGTAGATTCAAGTTCAACATAAATATTTTGCTTTTTTCAAGAAATATTATAACTTAACGTGCATTCTTTTGTTGCCTATGCGACACTTGGTCGCGATCAAACCGCTTCCAAGCTTTTAAGTTATCAAGGAAACTTCTAAATTTTAGTACTAGCTGTTTCTCAAACATGTCCAAACACTTGGAAGGAAATTTCTAAACCTTAAGCATTGAAAGTTATTCAACAGCTTCTTATATTGTAAAGAACTTTTTAAACTCTACTAAAGTGGTTTTGGTGATCTTCTAATTTTATGGGGCGAATTATCTACACTATTAGTAATACACATTTTTTTATAAGAAACGTGGCTACGTTCCTTGATTTTGGATCAATTTTCATTGGTAAAAGTTTCATTAATAATTGTATATAAAAAAAATCCGTTTTTTTACTATGCATTCCTTTTTTCCAACAAAACCATTAAAAATACTGTATATTGTACAGGATAAAAACTCTTCACTGAGTCAATCATTTAACACCATGTCCACTCCATTAAAATCGTTAAAGCGTTATGTAATCTTCACTAAAAATTTCAAAAGTTTCTTTATGCAGAAGCGTCACAAGTATGTTTTATTTGGGGGGAAGCCTTGCCCCATATTTGATAAAATTTTATGTTATAAAATACCCAATTTTTTTTCATTTTAAATTATTCTTTTATTCGTTTAATCTAATGTAATTCACTGTTAGAACAATTTAAAATTAGTGTAATTTTTGACAAGGGGGTAGAGTGAAAATTACAACGAATATGATATTTTCAAGCTAGTAATGTCAAGCTGTTGTTGTTATTTTTGTTAATTGCAGCACAGGAAGCCCATATACATCTAGATAATAGCATGTATGTCTATAGTCTCTAATTCTGAATATATTTTAAGAATGACTAAATTGTGTTGTGTCTGAATTGCTGTGTTTGTTTCCTGAGTAGTAGGGTCTTTTTACTTGAATAAAAAGAAAACCATTTCTTTCTCCGATTTTTTCCTTTTTTTCGTTATAATTTCTGTTCAAGTGAAAAGACGCTACTACTCAGAAAATAAACACAGCAATTCAGACACAACATAATTTAGTCATTCTTAAAATATGTTCAGAATTATAGACTACAGACCTAGAAAAATGCAAAGTATTATCTACAGGTATATGGGCTTCCCGTGATTGCAATGGGAATGTGATTGCATTGCTAATGAACTTCTTTATTTGGAAACACCTTTAATCGTTTCAATATTCGAGTTCCAAATGATTGACTGGAATTCTATTTACACCAGCTTACTCAAACACGTTCATGGGATTCCCACGAAAAATATTTATTTTCTTATAGCCGTGATGCAGTATGACTTTGCCAGACTGTGGCACCTATAGATGGGGTATAATTGAACGATCTCGTATCTTTGCATTCCTTAACAATTAGGTGTGTAGCAGTTGAAGAAACAATTTCCCATGGATGATTTTTTGAGTACCATATTTTACGACGTATATTGGTAGACGCGGAGTGTAAGTCGACCCATGATTTTTATCTGAACATTTGTGGCTTTTGGCGTTCACTGCATATGATGTAAATCAGAAAATTCATTACTTTAATAATTTATAACTAGCAAAATCTAAAGAAGATAGACAACATGAACAGTTTAAATTTAAACACTATTGGAATATTGTTTTCTATTTATGGACATGATAAAAACTGGAAAACGTTTTTCTTGTTGCCGTCTGGACACTTACGCATATATAAAATGTGAAAAAGGAGAAATTTTATTAAAATTAAACTGAACATGATTGAATTAAATGCTAACTATAAGGGAACACAAAATAATTCTCTTTGCAGAAGATGTGGGACCTGTGAAGAATACATAGAACACATATGGAACTGTAAAAATTTCTTGCAAAAAAATTCGACGTACTAAAATTGGCTATTCAAAAACCACACAAAGCCTTGCAAAATATAAATGAGGTTATTCAAAATTTCTGAAATTCTAGCTAGTGCCTATCCAGGGCTATCCAGCGGATAAACTGCTCCGAAACGGAAATGTGGCACCTTATATTATTATTTACAGAGCTACCCTCGCAGTTTAATTTTTCCATTGGTTTTGGTACCCAGGGTATTGCTGAGCTAATAAGCAAAACATGAAGCATCTCTACATTATCCTAAAGTAATATTTAACACAGCGTTATTTTTTTTATAAACTAGAAAAGAAGGCCTCCCGGAGGGGGGGGGGTTCACCTTAATATTTAGGTGCGGGTATGTGCTGCCGATATGGACGGGTTTGAAGGCAGTCAATTGTCTAAACATAGGCATGATTTTTAGTAAAAATGCTTTAATGTTGGGTTAGATATTAAAATTTGTCCTTAATGTTTGGTAGTTTGGAATGAAACTGAACATTAATGCTGGGTATACACGTGTACCGTGGGACATGTACCCCCCCTTCCCTCCCCGGGAAGGGAAAACTCATTTTGCAATGTCAAAATAATCAGATTTTAGTAAATGTATATCGAGATTAATAATCAGATTCTAGTAAATGTATATCGAGATTATCATCCGGACCCATATTTTTTTGGTCACAAACTTGACTTATTGTCGAAAAGCAATATTCTCTAATCTTTTCAATTTCTAAATTAGACGAATTTCGCGCACCAGGTATGGAAACGTGTCATGCTACCATGCTCGAAAGCTTTAGACAGAAATTATTTTATTTTAGCTAAAATTTGACAGTTGTAATTTAAATTTCCTGACAAGTTCTCTTAATTTTTCCCAGGAAATATTTGTAGCTTTAGCAAGTATTCGAGGCGGTGCTTTTCGTAATGCACTGTAATTTTGCTTGTAATTAATTTGAATTCCGGAACAGTTGGTCTCCCAATTATAAATGCGGTATTCTTGCGTGATCTGTTTAATTATTAATTGCGGGTGAAAGATTTTGATGACAAAGATAAGAAAAGACATTTTATGTTTATGTTGTACTTGTAATTTTAATGGGAATCAAGAAAGTGATTTTCAAAGTTTATATTTTTCAATTTTATTTTTCATGTGAAGCTTCACTGTAACTAGGCCTTGAGAAAACCGACATTATCGAAGAAGGGAATAATCGTTTTTCGGACTGTATCAGCTTCCCATGGGGACGTGCAAAGAATTCATTTTCAGGGAATTAACAAAGTGATTTGATTGGTTAGCTGAAACTTTTTCTTGAAACGAGGCTGAGATAAACAATGGAAAACAATGTGAATTTTTGCTGACTTAGCATTTTTCCTAAAACGAGACGAACTTTTATGCCCAACTTTTTATCCTGTATGCTTACCAGTTGCTTGTTCACAATGCGTTTTGTTCTCTCTCTCTTTATTAATAGTTAGTACATACAAATTCTAGCTAATTTCTTCGCTTATTAAGACTAACTTTTACAAAACACAATATAATTTTAATACAGCAAAAATACAGCATAAAGCAAAAATGTAAACTATTACTAAAATAAATGAGTAATCATATACACTTAGCTGATGTAACCAACGTTTTGAATATATTGTCTGCATATTCTGCTGGAGCACGTAAATGATGAGTTGGTTGCTTGAAATGACAGTTGATGATTCAATGAAATTCCATTAAGGCTGGAGAACCTTATTAAGTGGCACGCCTTTTTTCTTTCTTAAAATAGCCGTTCACAACTAACAGATTACTAAAGCACGAAAGACAATACGTTCATCTCTTTTTATAAATACGTTCATCTCTTTTTGACGTCAAAAAATTGTTCGTCTTTTGTTCGATAAAATCTCAGGAATGAAGAACACAGGATCGCCGCTCTTATTCACCATCTTGTAAAAGGGGTGAGCGCAAAATTTTGATTGAGAGGTCCTAAGGCTGTACACATTTTTCATTGATTTTTGCATTTTTTTCAAAAGATGCAAATCTACTCTCTAAAAATTTAAAGTTTTACTTTGTTTATCACTGGGCCTCAAAACTCTTAAAAAACAAATTTTTATTGCGTTTAGTACATCGATAATACACTCTTTTTTATAAGAACCAGATGATTTTCTTAAATTTCCAAGAATTTAAGGCTGAAATTTTTTTAATAGTTATTATTTTTGCACGAATGATTCTTCTATAATGTTATCCTAATTGACGACGTGACTAGTTTTTCCTGCTTCGCTTCCACAACTCATAGGAAGCATTCGTGTTAAGTATCGTTCGTGTTTGTATAGTTTAATTAATTTGTATAGTAACAATCACCGAAAATAATTTCATAATGCTAAATGCGGTGTTGAATTTTTTCTAAATGCTGGATCTGAAGTATTTTAGAGCACTAGTTGCTAACCCTTTCACCCAGGGGAAGGGTTGTACTGTAATTTGGATTTACCCGACGAGGGGGCCAGCTTCCCCGACAGGGGAGCTAGATTATCCATTTGCGGAAGTTTACATGCGGTAAGGTGGTGCAAAACAGTACAAATTAATACCTTTGTTTACAAAATTCCCTAACAATCTCGTTGGGGGGGGGGGCAGGAA
>JAYJMH010035122.1:0-16207 GCA_036873815.1 Phacellophora camtschatica
GTTCACCACCGTTATCAGCGATGTTGGTTTGACAAATTGAACAAATAAAAATTTTCGTGTCATATGCACTTTAAAGAAAATCACAAGAAGAGAAGAACAAGAATATATGTTGTTGCCTTCATCTGTCTCTCTTGCATGTTCATATCACATCCTCGCATCTTTATTTGTTCCAATTTTCAATATATTAGCTTTGGAATAAATTGATTTGAACTTGTCTGGTATCAGTTTTTAGAATTCAAACACATTTGGAAGTTTTGGAACCTTTAAAATTAATAAACAAAATGTGTTTCGAGTCTCGTGAATACAATATTTCATTCTTGATACAATATTGTTGTTGCTCAATGCAATATCAATATGCGATGCAATCAATGCAAGTCGAGTCAAATGCAAGTTAGTGCAGAGGCAGTAAGCAGCAGATAAAAGATGAGATAAACTGGAGATGGCGACTGCTGCAGAAAGCCCTCCTCTTCCTCCTGCTAAAGGTTTCATAAAGGTATTATTGCTATCTTCAAGTTTAAAGACACGTGAGATAAAACAATTTCCAACAGCAGCAAATGCACCACTACTTTTTGTTATGTTTGCCACCCAACCAGGCAGCGCACCCTTGTCTACCTACTACCGGCATCTTCTCTGCAGGATGGACCGAGTTGAGTTGGTCAACTGTGAACAAAACTAAGTAACAAAAGGCTAGATGGAGTTCATATTAAATACTATGGTAAACGTTTTTGTAGGAATCTATAAGGTTAGGGAACGAACAACAACAAGGCAGGTAATTTTTATTGGCATTGTCTTTGGGTCTTTGGGAGTAGATAAAGATAGGCCAGCAAAAAATAAAATAGAAAGGCTGGGAACAACAAAAAAGGAGCAAGTAATTTTGAAAATACAGTCAACGTCCGTTAATTCGAACACGGGATAAAAAAAAATTTCGAATTACCTACTACAATTAGTGAATGTCTCAATTATCGAAATGGCTTTTTGTATGACTTTTAATGTGATTTGTTTGAATATGAGAATAATCAGATTAACAGCGTTTGAGTTATAATAGGCTGTTGACTGTATTTTGTTCTTGTGACAAAAGACCAGAAAATAATTTTTGTTTGTTTTGTGTATATATAATGAGAAATATTTTTAAAATTTCAATGAATATTGCATAACCATCTTTGATTTGTTCTTTGGTATTAAACTTCTAAAATTCAAAAGAGTTGGACATTTAATGATGCACTGTATTGTTATTTATATTACTTACATGTCACATTAATAACAAGAGACATTAACTTGATGAAAATAAACATGTTTGACAACAAGCAGTTCAGTTCATTTAATTCTTTATATTCCACTACTACGCACAGATAATTAATACAATGATACTCAAAACATATAATGATATTAATATGTAACTTTAAAAGAATATAATAACAATAGAAGAATTAATACAAGTATAATATATGTGATGTAGTAGAATAATTAAGAGGAGGAGTTCTCTAAGTGGGTAGACTTACGAGAAGAGAGGTCCCCTCTCTTAAGATCTTATTTCAATCAAAAAAATTGGCAGTTTTAGTGATATCAAAATTTGAAATGGATTATGAAATTCCAGTTTTAGGTTGAGAAATATTACAAATCCAATTGTATTTCACAGGTCAAGTAAAGAATTTTTTAATTTAGATCTAAAGGTAGCATTTTGGGCAGTTAAGTAAAATTCATAGCAAATGTGATTTGAGGCTTCTTTTGAATGAATTTTTTGAAGGGGAATTTCTAATTGATGCAGGTATATCATTCCAAATTTTGGCTCCAAGATATCGAATGGATTTTAAACTATATTTGAGACTGTTCTATAGAAGTAGTCAATTTTTTTCGTTGAAGTAGATTGACATAACCTTCTTTTAGAAGTAGTCAATTACTTTCGTAGAAGAAATAGAAATGTTCTTATAAGTTAAAAATAAATCACTACAATTGGATTGTCTTGTTGAATATTGATGAACAGTTGAGTTGAGAGACAATCAAATAAATTATGTACAGTACAATAGACTGATACTTTGATTTTTTTTGTAGACTTATCCAATCAGTCAGGATTACAATGTTCATTGGAACAAAAAACTTGGGTCTGGTATAAGTGGTCCAGTAAGGTAACGTAATACATTTTACAGTTTCTACATCCTGTGTATTTAACATCTTCATTGTTTTTCTACTGTGTTTTGATGTGACATTCCAGTTGTAAAGATTTTCAAATCATTGTTAATTGTTAAAAGCAGTCTTGGTAATATACAATTTCAATTCACATATCTTGAAAGGATTAGGCGTGCAATGGCATGTGATCTGAAAAAAGTTTGTTTTAGAATCTTTAAAGCCTTGAAAACATTTAGCCCTTATATTGTTGGAAATGATCATCCTTCTTGGTAAGGGAAGCTTATCACTAGTTTCATTACACATTATGTCCAAACAGGTCAAAATGCTGGGAACCACCAAAAGTAAACATGATGAAACAAAGTCAAAGATTTATTCAGTTCAAAGTTATCATGAAATTCCAGAATAACTCCAGTTTGCGAGCTCCGGAGAGGTTCAGAAAAAAACATAGAAAAAACAAAGGTGTAAACATCACTCCATGCTCTTTTTAGTGCACATTCTAAACATATATTTATCACAGCAAACAGTTGAGATAGATAAACTTTTAAATCTCCCTTATGTGAGTAATGTTTAACTCTATAGGAATTACCACAAGGTTGAAGAATTAACAGTGAGCAGATATGAAGGCATGTACTCTAAATAATTGAAAAATTCTTTTCAAAGATTGAGCTGCTCTCAATGTGCTCTTTATGCTTCTCACATACCTTACACCAAATACAAGTTGCACAAACCTTGGAGTTCTTTTAATCTTTTCTATTTTGCCATGAACGACCTAGCTTTTTCCCCAAATCCAAAATGTCTAAATTTCTAGTTGAATACAAATAGAATGAAACAAATTTCCCATGTTTTCTAATGTTTTCAGATGGTACTGCTGAAATATATTTAGACAGTTTTGTTAAGTATGAAAATAGTCAATAGAAAAGTTTTTCTATTGACTATGGTATGAAAAAGAGATAATTGCTTAAAACTATGTTTTGGCATGCAATATAAAGCATATGCCTAGGACTTTTCAGGTATGCACATGGAGACATGCTGGTGCGATTGCAGGCTTAATATTACCAAGACTTTGTCAAGTAATTCTAAATTCATCAAACTGTTGGGAACAGAAAAAACATAAAATTTGCAAACTGAACAATTTATTTGCAATTTTTATGTTTTACTAATTTATAATTTATTGTTATTTGAGTGGCAGACTGTTTCTTGTGAAAATTTTGTCAAATTTCATTTCTAAATTCACCATAAAAACAGCTTGTGAATTTTTTTGCTTGCATTTTTTAACATGAAAATTTGAGCAAAGAATTATTGCTTTTTTCATAATACATAAATCTCTCTGCCATTTTCTTCTTACCAGAGAAACCCAAATTTATAAATTGCAATGTAAATTGTATGTGGAAGATCTTCTGTACACACAATAGAGAGTTTACAATGGACAATGAGAAACATCATAAACATGATATTTTATAAAGCTTGCCTGAAAATATCATGCAAATAGATTACCTTAAAGTTTGGCTTTTTCTTCACATTATGCAGCAAATTACGCTTACACGATATACAACTTTACAATATGCAATTGCAGTATTGTGGATTTTTTTCTTAAAATATACCATAAATTCAGCTCATTTCACATTTGAAAATTCAAAGGAACGACCTACTAATCTTTTTAATCTTCATGGAAAGCAACATAAACTTTTACATGAATCATACAGTTGCAAAAATATTTTTACAAACAAAGTTCTGTGGGGTTGATATTCTCATCTTATATCACAAAATCCCTGATGGAAAAAACAATCTGGCATGAGAGGATGTGTCTGTGTAAATATTAAATTTGTTACCTGGCAGTTACATATAATAACTTAATGTAAATCAGATCACTTTGATGCAAACAATTTCCAATCACCTTTTACCACCAACTGTATAAAAAAAGACAAATTGGAAAATTGATAACTTTCTCGGTTGATGTAAATGCTCAATAGTATGCCTCTTATAGTAATTGTAGGAGACAAAAGGCATTTGAAATTAATTGCTTGGCTGTACCATTTTTGCATCTTTTATAACAGGAAATGTTTTCACATATTCTTTTACATATTGTGATTATTTTATATTTTTTTGTTAGGATATGTACTCATAAAATTACAAGTCAACACTTTGCACTTAAATGTCTACTAGACAGACCAAAGTCCAGAACGGAGGTTTGTTCAATTAAATTTATTAAATGAATTATAAAATAAATGTATATTGAAGGGCTATACAATGTGTTAAGCTCTTGAACTTGGGGTGATCATGCATATGACAATGCTGAAGGCTGCTTGGAATTTAAACATGTCTGGGGGAAATTGGTAGAGCAAAAATTTGGGGAAAATTAATTGAGCAACTTTTTATGTAATAGTTGAAATAACTTTGAAAATTGCCTCTGTGATATTCCATCCTACCACCCATGCTTGTTTTTATTTTTGTTTGTTTTCTATTTTTTGGTTTCTCATCACCCATGCATTTTTATTGTTTTCTACCACTGAAATAATATGCAGGGGTGACGAGAAGCCAAAAATAGAAAACACATAAATAAAAATCACCATGGCTCCTAAAGCCTGTGGTATTATACATATAAACTATGAAAACGCTGACCAATTCAGGCTGCTTTTTTGTTTAAATTGAATAAATTTAAAACCGGTTATGTGGTTATTTGTTTGTATGATCATTATAAAATGGAATTTGTAAGAGAATGAGAGTAAGTGGAGGTGTGCTCCTTCTTGGTAGAGTCAAATTCTGATTCAAAAATATGTTTGCACTCATAAAATTCCTGCAAAAATTTAAGCATATTTTTTGTGAGTTATATATATATATACTTTTCTGTATTTTGATAATTTTTTCAGGTTGAACTTCACTATAAATGTAACCATCCGAATATTGTGTCTGTCATTGATGTTTATGCAAATGAGATAACACTACCTGGAGAAGTGCTGCCTAAGTATGAGATAATGTTTTCTTATCATATTTAAAGTGCAATGCAAGAGTTCATTTGCAGAAAATACTTTTCCGAATCTTGTCCGAAGAGTGAGAGTATTAATGATGTGCATTTTGTATTCTGTGTTGATAGAGAGACTTTGTATCGATGTGGCAACAAATTTCAGGCAATAACAGCATTTTTCCAGGCTGTAAAAGTATTTCCACATTGGATTTTTACAGTTCAGAAAGAAATTTGTTGTTGCTCTGTGAACAATTGCTTCGATAGAGATTCGATTATGTATGTTCTTATAATATTTTTGCAACATGCTTCATTTACTCAATTAACTCATTAAGTGCTTTAACAATGTGATTAGAAAATATATATATTTGTTTAAAATCGGTTATATCGATCTGCTGTGGCATAAAATGATGAAAATTTATGTTTGTTTATAACGAGAACTTGTGTAGTTGATGGCATTAAGTTTATCAAGGACTCACATATGATTTGATGGTGGCACAGCAAATGTTGCTTTTATGATGCGTTCAGACACAATTTCCTTGTACCATAGTTGGCAATTCCCAAGAAAAAAGTTCAAACTTTCCTTATGCTAATGCATTGCTCTCTCCGTGAATGTTTCTTAATGCACCAACTCAACAGGCAAGCACTTGTTGTATCACGCATTCTATACATCTATCTCGTAGGTCATATCTGCTTATGGTAATGGAACTCATGGAAGGAGGTGAACTGTTTGAAAGAATAAGGAAGAAAGTTAGTTTTACGGAGAAAGAGGCTTGCGATATTACAAAACAGGTTATATATTATTTTTCACACTTGTTTTGTTTTGAGGTGTAGATTACAATTTCTTTAACTTGTAAGGGTCATAGGTTACAGAGACTCGTAATCAGTTTTGGCAAAGTGACCTTATAAGAAGTCCGGGTAAAAGGTAATTTAAAAAAATATTTAATGAAAAACACAAAAGGCAATAACTATGAATAAAATTCATCTACCCATCAGTGTTAGAACCGTTGCTATCGCAGGACGTGCAAATATGCATAACCCGTAACCATAGACAGTATTTCCTTATGATTAGTTCGGAGGTGGAGAATGATTAATGCTGTTTGCGTTTTATTGTATTCTCAAAAAATTACAACATTGAAATGTTAAGTGGCCCAAGATGTATAAGCACTGCTTCGCTTGGGTTGCATAGAGTACAGAACTAAATTGTAAGATTTTTATTTCCATAAATAAAAGTTCATTCGTTCATTGAATCAATCATTCATTCAAACCGTCTAGGTTTTGACAAGGTGGCAAGAAAATAAAATGTTTTGGATAAAATAAAAAATTCATCTTCTATTTTACTTTGAAACTTGCTGTTTTTCTATCAGATTGCTTCTGGTCTTGGCCACGTTCATCAACAAAACATTGCTCACAGAGATTTGAAGCCTGAAAATTTGCTTCTGAAGAGTAAAATAGAGGTTAGTAAGTGTAATGAAACCTTATCGGATTTGTTTGTTTGTTTTTGTATAGATGTTATTTTGTTGCGCAAAATGTGGAAAAACGTCAGAAGACTGACGCAACTTTAAATTTCTTTCTTGGTCTGTTTACATTTTTTATTTGAATTCAAGCTCAACCGTAAAATCACTTTGTTCTGCATTAACTCTTTGCAATGCTAATAGCTAGATTTTTCACTTCTGCAAAAGTTCATTTGGCCAATTAATTCATAATGTAAAACGCTATACTTTTAGAGGTAAATTCAGTCGAAATTTTTGTTTATCCAAAAATTTTTTCAACGGTATGAGTACTCCAAAATCATTGAAAGAGTCATTGTCTGTGTGAGTTGTTCTCGTCTAAACTGTCAAAGAAGAAATTTCTTCAAATCTTGAACTCTGTGAAATTCAACGAATTATTGCATGTCAAACAAGCGGAAAAATTCCATATTTCCACCGCTACATTTGAGTTTACGATTAGTGACGTCTTAAATTATTCGTTAGTTATCAGGCTATCTATTGCTAGCAATCATAATGGGTTTTGTATTCTCAAATTTTCGATGAAATCATCAAACCAATGTAAGGTTTTTTTGGGACTATAATGAGGTTTTAAAAATCATTTTCTTAACCAGATGGTCTTGGTAAAAATTGCAGATTTTGGCTTTGCGAAAGAAGATAAAGGTGACTTGATGACACCTCAGTTTACCCCATATTATGTATCACCACAGGTATGTATGTATTAAGATATTGATTATCATATAGGAAGAATCATGCTGTTGATAAGGGGATTTTACTGAAGAGATGAATTAGTATGATTATTCTAGCAAGCTCAGGTTCTAGTAAGCATCTTAAGTAGTCATCTTTCAAACTCACTTCAAAATTTTTACTTTACCCCCAGTTTATCCTCTTGATGACACCCCAGTTTATCCTTTTGATGACACCCCAGTATATCCTCTTTTAAACCATAATTTTTCAGTGACGTTTTGTGATATGTTTTACAAAATTGGATTTTCTTCATGTTCCTGCACTGCTAAAGGGATTAAGACATGCTTTGTCAGATTTTATTTATTTCTGAAGGCGTTTGTATACCAATCCAAGTCTGGTAATGAACGGTCTGACCGTGTTCTAGTATCGCCAGTTTTTAGTCTGAGTGGGGCTGCAAAACCCCATTTTCAGAAGAAAGTAAGGATAAATATAAAAAGTAAGTACACCATTGCAATGAGCGATGTTTTTTTCGTAAACTAAGCGAATAAACAAAATGTTTTTGTCATGTTTATTTCAATTGCAATTATCTAATTGCTAGGAGAGACTTGTTGCCTTGTAATCAGACCGTTGTTGGAAGGCAACCTCGTTCCCAAATACTTTCAATGTTTTGGTGGAAATATGTTAATTTATGCGACATTAATTTATCCGAATTATATTTTGTATATTGAAATCCCGTTTTAATTTTTTGAATCCTTTAGACGGAGATGCCCAGCAAGGGTATTTCTTTTTCATCAAATATTTGAATTATTCCTGGGATAGTACGATCATTTATGTACACCTGAAGTTGAAATTATAGTCTTTCTAAAATTGAATGCCCTATCATTATTTGTTTTTAGAGTGTCTGTAATTTCACTTTAATTTTCAAAATATTTTGTTCATGTGCCGCATCTTTGCTTTTACTGATAGAAGCATTGAAAGTGCTTTTGATATAAAGTATGGACCGGAATCGAGAAGAAAGATGGAGTTTATGTGATTTTCAGCATCGTTTTAGGATAATGAAAAGCTTTCAAAACATGGATGAGTGTCTGACCGCATTGGGCTATCAAAGAACTAATGTATTGTGTAATACATCCGTTGGTTTAGTCACATTAAACAGTATAACTATTTCGTTTTCATCTTGAAGGTTTTGGAAGCTCAAAAGTTCCACAAAGCTCAGAAGCTTGGTCATATACCTCCAGAAAGTCCACCATATACATACTGCAAGGTTAGAGTGAAATAATATCAAATTTTAATATCATATTATATATATATATAGTTGTCTTTTACTCAAATTTCAAATTTATATTTTATGGTTTTTCAAGTTTGTATAAACTTCTTGTTTTATCTACAAATTATCTTTTCTTGTTAATTGTTTTTATGTTCAAATTAATTTTTTTCAATTTTCGTTGAAAATTGTTTCATCAAAAAATTGTATTTACTTTAATAACCTTATTATTTATATTACTCAATAAGTTATATATTTTCATTTAATTATAGATTTATTTTTTTATAGTATATATATATATATATATGTAGTAGCTATTTTCTGTTTGGGGTGCAGCGGCAAAATTCGTTTGGATGAAAAAATTGTAAGAATTTTGTCAGAAAATAGATCGATGATTAACTAGTAAATTGAATAATTTAGTTGAATGTTTTCGACAAATTTTTAATTTTACAGGCACTTTACTCCAAAAGGGAAATATTTTTTGGCCAAAAATGGGTTTTTTTCATGCTTAGCAATTGTAAAGGGGCTATCCTCACGGAACTCACTTGGTGTTTGTCACTATCATTTTATTTTCTAAAACATTACAGTTCCTATCTGTATAAGTCATTTTTCTATTGCACACAATAAAACCTTTATGGAAAAATGTGAAAAAATTTAGAAAATCTTGACGCTAGAATTTGGCCAATAATAAGAATTTCAACCTTTTTTTCTTTTACGTTATTGTCGACGTAGCTAAAATACACTGTTAACTCACGAAAAACTACTTTTCAGAGCTGTGATATGTGGTCACTGGGAGTTATAATATACATTATGCTATGTGGATATCCTCCGTTTTATTCCGAGAATCCTCGCAAACAGTTATCACAAGGCATGAGACGCCGGATAATGGCTGGTGAATATGACTTTCCTCCCCACGAGTGGACAAGGGTTTCCGATTCTGCGAAAGAAGTCGTTAAAAGGTTGGTTTTGTCTTTTTTTTATCAACTTATTGGTCTCAATTTTCAGTGCTCTCAAGGGGATTCCTTTGTATTTAAAATCTAAATGGAAACTACGTAATGCAAGAAATTACTCAAAATTACTATCATTTTCTGAGTTAAAATAAAGAAGCCCTTCTCTTGTCATTGACCTGGGTTATATGGCAATGCCTTGATTCCAAAGCAGTTGCTTATGACTAAAGGATTTTGCATGTGTTTCTATTGTCAAAAATACTTTTTGGGAACAAGATACACAAAAACGCATATTTTTAGCAAAGGATAATAGATTTTGCTATTTAGATACCCGAAGATTGTAAAAGAAACCCAGACAGACAATGGAGGCGAATCATCCCACCAATATGATTTTCTAGGTGACAGAATCTCTATCCTTATAAACGGGCCCTTTTATTATTATATATACTATTCTTAAAAATGCCGAGATTATTGAAAATCTCATTTTATTTAAGATGAATTATATTTTGTTCACGGCCTGAAATGCAGTCTTATTTACGCAAAAAGACTCGTGTAATGTTTTTGATCTACGCATAGTTTGCTAAACGTCAACCCAGAAGATAGGATGACTATTCATCAGCTTCTTCGACATCCTTGGTTAAATAATGGGAAAGCTCCAGACACTCCACTCCAGTCTCCCCATTATCTGATGGACGAGGTACATTACTTTTAGTAATTTACTTTTTTATTTTTTTTTTTAGTTTAATCATTGATTGTTTCATTTGAGTTTCATTTTTGAAGTTTTAGTTTTTATGAAACTTAAGAAATTGATCATTAGCCAAGGAAGTGATTAAAAACAAATTAAACAATTGGTGAAAAGTAAAAATTTTTTCTTGAAATTTTTTTTTAGCCACTCTACTGACAAACTGTTTTTATTAGGAAGCTTAGAAAATTGCCATTTCATAAAGAATGCCTTTGAGAAGATGTAGCAATAGCTTTGGAATTTTAATACCAATACTGTAACCAGTTGATAAACTTAACAAAATCATTTGCAAAATATATTAAGAGGAAAAGAGAGAAGTACTTGGACTGGACTCATTTGATAATTGTTTCTATTTCTAGGATTATCTGCAGGCATAGAGAAACATTTGTTTCGTTCTCGTGAACAACTAATAAAGATGAAAATAATTTTAATGACATTAGAAAATAGTTAAGGTAGAGAGACTCTTTAAATAGTTAAAAGCAGCATACCATTATTTAATTGAGACTTCTGGCAGTAAGGTGGGAGTTGTTGTGTGGAAAATGGAAAACAATATGAAGCTAAATAATCGGAAGTAAGATTTAAATGCAACCACAGAAAAAGAAATTTAAGCTACTGTAACGAATTTTTTATCCAATTCAACGACTTGATATCGATTCATGTAATTCATTTTAAGAATGAATAATATTTGTCATGTATCTGGAGATGGTATGGTATGTGTGATTATCTTTGCTATGCTACAGTATCTACGTACTTTCATCGATTACGGACTGATCGTGATGAAAGAAAAGTGACTTCGTAAGTAGGCTTCAGTATAAGTGTTGTAATTATTTTGTTTGTTTTGCAGGAATCATTCGAGGCAGTAATGAATGCACATTCGGCAATACTTACTGATATGAGATTGCCAGACCAAACGTTTAGCATCGATTCGAGTGCCATTGCACGGAATCCCATCATAAAGAGGAGGACAGCACCTGATCAAGGGTAAGATTTTTCCCCATTTAAAGTCTGGTTATATGAGAAAAAATCACCCGCTTTGACGGGATGGGAAACGAGAAGGAACATAACAATACGATTTGAAAGAATAGATTTCACACTTTTGAAGGCACTTAATCAAATCGAAATAAACAGAGAAAAACATGTAGTTGAAGGTGTGATTGTCATATTTAGAACGTAATCTTTTGCCTTGCAAAATTGTTTCTTGTTGGAACAGCATAAAATAAAATTTGGCGACAGTAAGTATCATTTGCATATAAGTTTTTTTTTGACAAAAGTCCTATGTTTAAACCAATGAAATTTATCCCGCCTAAACGGGAGAATTTGATAATATTAGAAGGAACGTCTCGGTTGGACGGAGGCCTCGCTTGACATCATTTTGGGACACAAAAAATGAAACCAAAGCAAACCAAAAATAGAAACACGGGCTTATGTTCACACTACGATTCATAAAGCCCGTGACCCACGATTCATGAAGCTCTGCTTTGAAGAAATATACAAATATTTTTGATTCATTGCTTTTTTTCAGCTACGAATCTGGCAGCAAGACAAAATCTCTAAAAATGAATGCAGAGCCTCTTAGTGAAAGCGAAACAAGAGTACAATCCATACGTGACGTCATAGGGTACTGTTACTTACCTCAACATAATCCTTTGAGTGAGTATAGGTTGCTTACCAATCATGATTTTCGTAATTGCTAATTTTTTGCTGAAAAGAAAAAATAGACATAACCCCACAAATTTATAAGTAACTTTAGCTTCAAGTTCAGGCTGAAAGTTCCTCATTGTTTTCTTTAAATCCGGATTTATTTTAACGTGCAGTGACGACCAATTGTGCAGTGATAAATCATAATTGTGCAGTGATAATTTTTTACCAAAACAATTTGAGAAGAACTCCAAGAAAAGATTGAAAGTAAGACTGCAATCATTGATAATAAATATATACTGCTTATAGTAATCATTACAAATGAAACCTTATGAAGTTTTGTAAAGCAACGTTCCAGAAATAGCGATATCAATGGGGTGCAACTGAGATTATTTGAAGGTGCATCCATAACGAGAAACAATATTTGAGTCAATTTGAGCGAATCTGATGGATTCAACTGGTAAAATTAGACGGATTCGCTTCGCTTGCCTTCCGAATCTGATGGATTCAACTGGTAAAATTAGACGGATTCGCTTCGCTTGCCTTCCGGATTTTTTTTTGACAACTGCAACCCTTGTCTGTGCAGTGATAAAAAAACCCTTAAAACTCTGCTTAAATAATATGATTAACCTGCTAATTGGAAATAAGGCCGGGGCCAAAGATATTAATTGTTTTTATGATTGACTTTCAGGTTCAGCGTTTGAACAAGGACTATGTCCACTGGTTATGAAAGCTCTTCAGTTAAATCCATTTTTGAATCCTTTGCGTAAAGCACTGCAGATGGAGTCTTTTAATGGTATGTGTTCAACATTTGTTAGAGTTATTCTTCATCGCTGCTAATTTTGCATAAAGGCTCAATGCTTTGTGCGATTCATTTATTTTTGGAACTGAGTCAAATTACACATACAGGGGAAAATATTCTTCACAATGATGCAATATTCCATTGGAAGAAAAGAAACGAATTCTCGTTGGACAGTGTTAAGTCGAACGGGGAAGAAAAATGAACCCTAACTCCCTTCTGGGGAAAAAAT
Organism: Phacellophora camtschatica; assembly: GCA_036873815.1. Lineage (NCBI taxonomy): Eukaryota > Metazoa > Cnidaria > Scyphozoa > Semaeostomeae > Ulmaridae > Phacellophora > Phacellophora camtschatica. The sequence goes on from JAYJMH010035122.1 coordinate 12,880, forward strand.
GATTAATTATTATGAAGAACATTAACCCTGTATACATTTACCCTGTAATCCTGCGAAAACCTCAAATAAATTGAACTGTATCATTTCGTTTCAGGCCGTGTTTTCATGGGGCAAATTAACAGAAAACGACTGGCTGGTAATTTAGCAGACGTATTGAACTGGTTAGCTGAATCATCGCCACCCTTAGAATCATCATGATGCACATCATATTTCTGTATCAGCGGCTCAGAAAGGTATTTTGGCTTCCAGCGGGGTTCTTACTGGCCTAAACAATATTGACAGAAGCACACTGTGTCCACGTTTAGGCCTAGCTTACAAAATGAGGTTACAACTCGAGTCGTCGGTCAGTAACAATGGCTGTCAGGTGGTCCTGGCCTGTATTGAAGATCTCAAAAGGTATGGTTTGGAGTTTAGAATACAGACTATGATTTGCCGAGTGATCAACAAAGCTGCTCTATACTTGCTAATTAGGCCCACTTCTGGACTCAGAGTTCTAAGCGGCACTGATTAAAAACAATAAGCCACTTCAGTCTAGAGATGTCGAGTGTATCTTGGGGTTGTATGTGGAATAATTTTTTTTCAGTATTACCCATGGCAAAAGAAAATAAACTTTCTGAAAAATCCACACAGGAGATCCTGACTCAAACCAAAAGGTTCCCAGTCCCAATGCACTGTTTGTCGCTATCTCTGTTTCGTGCTTGAAAAATATTTTCATGCTTCAAGAATATTGTTAAATTTTTCCAAAAAGATTTATTACTCCAAAAATTAGAATTTATTTTCTTAGATTTTTCTTATATTGAAAAATGGATTTTTTATTTTATTATAAAAATTGAATGCAGTAATTTCTACTTTCAGTGTAAAGCCCGAGATACATGGCGAAATAGTTATGTTAGACTTAACTTAGTTAGTTATTATGTTAGTTATGTTAAAATGTTTAATCTTTTATTATTAGCTTGAAAAGTACTAATTTGCTAGAAATTTATGTTAACTGGTTGAGAAATGTTTGCACTGTATTTTTACGTCTGAAGGATACATCGAGACAGTGCAGACATTTCTCAACCAGTTAACAGAAATTTCTAGCAAATTACTACTTTTTAATTTAAGAATAGAAGATAAAATATTTTAAAGTCTGACATAACTATTTCGCCATGCATCTCAGCCTTTATAGTTAAAGTCGAAACTACTGCAGTTTAGATTTAATTATGCAAGAGCCTGTTGTTTGTCGAAAATCATCCCAACGTTTAGGCAATGTTTTCGTTCTACCTTTAAACTTTTGAGTGAATTTTGTCCCGCCTGAATGAGATACCACCCCTCATATACCATTGATGGGATCTCATCCACCGTCTTCCATATAAACGCAATATTAAATGCATACATGATTCTATATGAAGGTGGGAGCATAGCCTGGAAGGTGAGATGATTTGCTTGATAGAATCAGGCCTTTGTTTGTGATTGGTACAAGAAATGTGTAGCATTGGTATAATAAGAATTATTTATGATAAAGCTTTCAATTGTTAGCGATGGCGTCTGTTTTGTTTTGGATAGATTCTCCGAGGGTCATCCGTAATCAATCAACCTCTTTCCAGGGAATTTTTGAAGGGAAATACCTTTGAATTGTCTCCCTTGCTCTTCTGAATCTTTTTTAGCTCAAGAAAAATAGTAAATCCTTGTGTGAACATTTGAATCTTTGGAGATTCAAGAAACGCCACGTTATCACGCAATTTGAATGATAAAGTTCAAATTTGTGGAATAAGAGCGTTCTTTAAAGCCAACTTCTTTTTTCGGGAGAATTTTTCGGAATTTAAAGTCAACCTTCTGAAAACGTTAGATTTTGAAGCTCTCCCAAACCTGCTCCTGAAAGCAGGTTTCCGGGAATTCAAAGTTTTGGATTTTCAGAATTTCTTGTTTAAACTTTGGGATTCGGTTTCTCGGAAACCTACCGTTTTCAGGATTTAGAAGGTTTGGAAGATCTAATAGAAAGCACCCTAAATTGGCATAATACCACCAACAAATTGAGTTTCTTTTCTGCAATACGTACATGTGAACGAGGTTGTTAATCAGTTGCATATTAATTACGTCAATAACTGGAAACATTGAATTTGTTTTCACTTTTTACTAAGTAAATTGCACTATTGATTTTATTCGGATATGCTCAACACAAAGGCACATGGGCTACCAGACACAGATAGGGGGGAAGCGTAATTCACCTGAAAGCAAATTCTATATTTCCTGTGGCCCGTTATGTATCTCAGTTAAATCTCTCTAGCTTGAACACGCTTTTAAACCGAAATCCCCGGTTAACTCGAACTGTTTTGTATATCCCTGCGTTGACAGCGTCGTTGACAGCGTCGGTTATACAAAGTAGTTTAACAGAATAGTGATGAAGCTGTTTGTCAGTAAATTAATACTAACATCTTCAGTTTCCCTACACCAGGTAAAAATATTTCAGGAAATAAATCTTGACAAGCTGCTTTTGAGAGAAACATTTTAGAAACATCATGACAGTAAAAACCCGCACAAAATAACGTAGAAATGTAAAAACCTTCAGGGTGAAATTTTGAATAGGTTTTTGACAAAATTAGATTTAACAGGGCTGGGCCTCCTTTGAGGGACACTGAGTGGAAGGCCAAGCTATTGTTGTGGTGACAAAAAAGCCAATAGCCTATTATTTGAAACAACGGAATAGAGTGACTTGGGCTGGCGGGGAATTTTCGCCTCAGTTATTATGTTAAAACAGGCCCTGTTAAAATAATAAGTGTCCAATTTTTTGTTAGATATTTAGAGCATAGAGGAAAAACGTTTTTCCTGCTGACCAAAGAGCACTTTGCGCCTGCGCATCTATGTTGATTTCAAAAATTTGGAATTTTGCCAGGAAGACGGTCAATGGATTTCGAACGCCTCTTGCACTCTTGGGAATCGCTCTTTTGTCTTGCAAACCTGGCTGACCGCAAACCTGTGATGTCAAGCATTACTTGCACCAAAGCTCAACGTTGTCAAGATGTTGGAATTACTTCAAAAAATTGAATTGTTCTCGCTGCCATTACCAGAAAAAAGTACGAAACCGAAGGATTTGTCCGTCAGAATTTTTCTCCAAAACTAGACGCAGCCCCATTAAGATTTTCCCAGAAGGTATTCTACAACACCTGAGGAAAATAAATATACTGGTGGGATGCGCCGGGAAAATTGAGATGATACTCCAATTTTCGAACTTGATTTTTTTAGGCCATTTGCATGTGCCAAAGTATTTATTTACTCGCAGTGCTGGTAGGCGAACTTGATTTTTTTAGGCCATTTGCATGTGCCAAAGTATTTATTTTCCTGTATCCAA
>JAYJMH010035133.1:0-16207 GCA_036873815.1 Phacellophora camtschatica
GCTAGGAAGTTTGGAGTGCGAGCGCAGCGAGCACTCCTACTTCCTAGTATATATATATTTTACAATCAATATATATGTTATATTTGTTATACAATTATATATAACTTTCATTTCCCCCAAACATGATTCACATTGTCAGTGCATTGAGATAGAAAATGACATTCAACATAACAAATAACAAACTTACTCACTGCTTATATTTAAATACTGAGATCAAACTAACTTTGCCTGCAGTTTTAGACATGGTCTAAACAACAAACATAACCTGGAGTTTAAAAAAAATTTATCTCAAAGGGGCTTGACAAATTTTCCTCCCAATGATAATGAGGAAATGTGAAATTGTCCTCCCAATGATGATAACTGCAAGCTCTCTGTTGCAAGAGCTTCCCTTCATCTTACATCATGGAAAAACAAAATTTTCAAAATCAAACTAACTGTACCTCCAGTTTTTGACATGCTTTACAGCATTCCATGTACTTAGGCCCGAAGATCTTCGGCGTAGAAAAGAAATCTCCTTGGCGTGTTGGCGCAAACATTCGATGAAAACAATGGAAACTCAATTGAAATAAACAAATCCATTGTTTTTCTGGCGTTAAAAAATTTCGGTTGGCGTGGCCTTCGGCGTGGAGTTTACATGGAATGCACCTTGGCCCAATGGTAGTGACTGAAGCCCATTGTATCATTTTAAGGTTTCCTTCATGTTATGTTACGGGAAAAACAAAATTTTTAATTTAATAGGGGATAACTTCCTGGTTTGTTTGATTCCTTTAATTTTTAAAATAAATATATTATTATTAATGTATTATCAATAAAGTGTTGTATGTAAAGTTTATTGAATTGCATTTTGCAATTTTTATTGGCTACTACTAACTCTTTATTCAAAACACAAGGTTTTAAACAGATTTGATGTTGGCAATATGGATGTTACCAATGGAGATAACCATGAAGAGCGGTCAGCAAGCTCTGTTGCTAAGCATTCCACTGCATCACGTAATGGCCAAAGGACTAAAAGTGGGGCATCTGTTCATATTTCTGTTGATGATGAAATTGAAGCTGGGAGGTCATCTGTGAATTCAAATTCACCAAATCAAGAAATTTTGTCAATGAAGCTGGAGACAAGTGACTTGGGAACTGAGGATCATACAAAAGATGTTGTAAGTGAAGTATAAAACACCATTTGTCAAGTTGTTTTTAGAGTGCCAAGGAAAACTTAAAGACAAAAAGGATCCACACAAAACTGTGTCAAGACAAAAGTTCATGAATGCCTTGCTGGCTGTGAAATAGGAGAAATACTGCTTTTAATAATTTTTATTTGATCAAGCAGTTATTCTAATCATTATATATTTATCAAAACTGTGCTGGACATTTTGAAAATATATACAAGGAACATATTTTTTGAAGTTTGTATGCTTTTTTTTTTAGAAAATCAGCTGAGTGCATAAGAGTAACTGCCCTGAAATGCAATCTGAAATTATTCTTACTTAAAATGCAAATTAAAGTTTGTTTTGTGGATATTTGTACTCTCTTGCTAATGTTTCACTGATAAATTTTTAACTCATATTGAGTGTGCATATTTTCCAATTGCATAATTATTTATTAATCATGATTTTAACAGCCAAATGCTCCAAGACAACGTATTTCAGAAAAAGTTATTTTTAAATAACGATATTACAGGATATCAATAACAAATTCACAATCAATAGGCATAATCAATAACAAATTTGGCATATAACTGTATTTTAATAGGTAATGATGATCAAGCAACGAGTATCACTTGGTCCACTCAAGCATGATATGTGGACCGAAGAGCACATGCAGACTATTAAGGTTTTTGTAACAGACATCACAAAACGTACTTTGATTTGTTACATTGATTCAATTGCTGGTTTCACTGTTTCAACTAACTGCCCAGTGTTCCAAGTTGATGAGTTGCAGTATTTTATTCGAAAAGAGGGAGCCCAAATAACACCTTCAAATATTGGGAAAACTTTACAATATGGGAAAGTTAGAGGAAACTACATTGAGAGTCTTCTCAGAATGATGACTGGGATGTATGGTCCCCAATTTTTCAAGAACACAACTTGGCCAGACAGTATCTTCTTCTCATTAAATTATTTATTCATTGTGTTTATATATGCATATATTTAATTTATTGTCAAACAAGTAATTTTAGCAGCACTTATGCAAGGTGCAGTGTACTTATGAACTAACAAACACATTTTGGAAAATAAAAAAAACAAAAATCTCAATCTCAGTTTGTTTGACTGCTGCTCGAAATCCATGAAGCTAATAATTTCAAACTGTACTGGCAACGTCTGAAGAGCAAACTTAGAGTTTAGGATATCATCCAATCATCTGCAAACATATTTACCTGTCCAAAACTGGAAATTAAAATTGCCCTCATCTTTTTGACATTAAAACAGCCTACTCATTCTTGTATTGACTTGGGGAGTTTGATCAGTGAATATTTTCAAATTTTAAACTCCAAAAGTGCAATTATACGGCAAGCAGATTGTTTAAATGTCAAAACTGTGACTAACAAAAATTATGCTTTTTCAAATTAACTTAAAAGCTCATGAATTACTGCAATTTTAATTCCACATTTTGAACAGGTAAACATAGTCGCAGATGACGGGATGATATCCTAAACTCTAAGTTTGCTCTACAGATGTCGTTTTATGCAGAATTGTAATTTGTAGTTTCTGCAAATGGAGTTTTTTTGGGTCAGTAGTTTGTATTTGGTAACCACCTTAGAAGACAACATGGTTTTCTTTGATTCATTGTAAGGCATCAAGAATGATTTCATTGCACAAGTACACAAGTTCATGGCAACACTTACCGACGTAAGGTACAAGATACAGGGCAAAACTGTTTTGTATGTGCCAAATGAAGGTTTGAACATTGGACTAGAAGAAGCTGCTAAGAATAAAGAATATGTACAACGGCTTGAAAGTAAGGCCTTTTTTAACAATATCTCCTTTTTATTTTCTATCACATTAACTGAGTGAAGAAATTTTCACATAAATGTAAGCCATTTCATTGTTTAAAAATGCATGTAACTGTAGAATCCCTTTAGAAATGAAAAGAAATGTAACTTTAGAATCTCTAAGAAAATTATGACAGAAGTAATTAAATTCAAAGTACGAAATTTGAGAATTTCAATTTATTTTTTGACTGTGCAAGTTTTTTTTATTGTTGCATTGTTTGTGGTTATTATTTTTTATTGGCATTTTTCTTTCCAGCTTAGCTAGATCCAGTACACAACTTTTTTAAATAGTCTAAATTTAAGCAAATTCAAAAAACATCTGCAGTAAAAGCTGTTGTTCATTTACAACTTCTTTTGGCTACAAATTCTTTTTCGTTTTTATATTCAGTAAGAATAAAATGCATTTTCTTTCTATTTCCTTTTTTATTTAGGAATAGGGAATAGGCCTAATGGAGGCTGCTCTGATTTTGCATTTAAGGCAACTTTTAGTTTCACTGATAAATGACTCTTTATTTTATCAACACAACTGACTAATATACTAAAGCTTACTGAGTATTCCAATGACTTGTATCCGAGATTAGTTAAAAGCAAAAACTTTTCCAACAAAACCTGTTGAATTCCTTTAGTGAAGTTTTTGGGACACCCATTCAATTTTGAGACACAAATGTTTTTTTTCCAGCTGCAATGATACACTGGACACGCCAAATAAAGGAGCTGCTCAACAACCAAGATGCTCACGAGACAGCAGAAAATGCTGGTCCTTTAGAAGAAATTGCATTTTGGAGAGGAAGATGCTCTGATCTAAGTGGAATCAGTGATCAAATCGACAAACTAGGAGTGAAGGAAATTGTATCTGTGCTGACCATTGCAAAATCATCATACGTTGTGCCATTTATGAAGCTTTCTAAATTAATTCAGGTAAATTTGTTAACTTTGATTATGTTTAATTGTATTTCATCAATTTTCTGGTTTTTGCTCACTTATTTTGTAATTTGTGTAAGTTAAGTAAGACAATTATGATTACTGGGTAATTATGCCGAAGAAGAAGATGGATGCACAAATTTTTTTTTATTTCCTTTCTACGAGATTTTTTTAAAGGCAACTGCTTTGTAAGCAACTGCACTGAAATCCGGATAAAAATGAACACCACCATTTCTGAGATGAGATTGAGGTACGCAACAATTTTTAAAATAAATTGCAAATGAAGCTAGCTCTTGCAATTTCCTGCTGCCGATGTATAGTAATACAAAATGGTATTTATCTTTAAACATATTCAAATATTTGTCTCTGTGATTAAAATTAATATAACAACATAATAATTTTTAATTTAAGGATGGTTCAAATCAGGCACAAAGCAACTTGAAATTTCTTTCAATTTTGCAAAGACCTTGTGAAGAGCTTGCTGTAGCTGAGCCCAATGAAATCTCAAAGATTTTACCAAATTTACTCAGTCTCGTTAGAATAATTTGGACAAATTCAGAGCATACAGAACCAGAGAGCGGCTTACTGGTCTTATGCGCACGGTATTTTTTTTAATCATTCTTTTGTATTTGGAGTTGTTTTTCTCGCTTTTTCTATTTATTGTGAAAATATTTTTACTCCATTGCTACTTTTGTATTTACAGGCCCTCGTTGCCTTTGTTAGCTTGCTGACGAGTGTATTGGCCATGATCGAAATGTTCTAGCCGAGCATAAGGATAGTTTTAGTATAAAAGACATTTTTTGATTTGATCGTCAAGGAGAAATGTTTCTGGAAACTGGAATGTTACAGTCGTATTTTATTATGTTGAAACAATTCTTTGACTTTCTTACATATGTAGTGAATCTATTTTTTGGGTCCTCCTTGTATCATCATGTTTTTTCATAGAAATACGCATATGCATAAATCCATCTTCTCGTGAAGAGGCTGCATTTTCAAAATGGGTTCTGTCACCAAAGTTTAGTTTATAAACCAATTTCTACATTTCTACGTAAATTATTTTCAAAATTATGATTATGATGGGTCATTTCAGTACTGGACATCGAGGCTCTGTTTTGATTTTTTCCCTATTTTTACAGATCAGCAATGAAGTTATTCGAAGATGCAGTTCTAAAATATCGCTTGAGGACATTTTCAGTGGCAACACAGTCACTAGCATCAAAGGCTTGAATGAAAGTATCGAATGTTGTCTGTCTTGGAAGGATAGCTATCAAAAGGTTTGCGTCCCATATATCTTAAAGCCTTTCATCCTCGGATTCATTTCCAATTAACAGGAAAATCCTATCTAAATTTGATTTTGCGGGGGGTAGTACTTAAAAACGCCTTAAAATCAAATTTATTTAAAACGATAAACTAACGTTAAAATATCTTAAATTATTGTCTGTATTTACCTCCTGGAAATATGATATTTTACGTTATATGGGCCATATTTTCCCGGGGTGAAAAGGTTGAATTGCTCTTTTAAATATTTCCTTTCTTAAAGAGAAGGAAATCTTTATTGATAATTTACAATGAGAAAAATAGTTTGTTCTTGAATGTTGTTGTTGAATTTATTTAAAGTTATAAAATATTTCTGACGATTCGTTTTATTTTATCTCCGCCAGGCAAGCAGGATGCATTTGAAGTTCTCAGTATCAGAGAAATGGGTCTTAGACCATACCAGTATTTTTGCGCAAGTTGATGCTTTTGTGCAGCGATGCAAAGATTTGTTGGAGGTACGAATTATATACTATGTTGTTGATGTTTTCGGCTAAGTGTTTATGTTTCTGCCGGATTTCTGCAAATACTGATACCTGTCGTGTAGTCTATTTATTTATTTATTTATTATTTGTTTCTATCTATTTATTTGCTTACCAGTAAAGTAGATGTACTCTGTTTTGTAGTCTTTAATTTTTTCTTAAATCAATTTTTTAATTTGAGGTTGGTGCCAGTATTTGACACTAGTTCATGTGTTCAGAACTGACTAGGGATTTAAGCAACGTTTACATTTGTTTGAAAAGTTTATAGCCAAAAAAAGAGGTGCGACTTCTTGATTCAGCGGGTTAACTTTAGGGCCTCTTTAAAGAGAGGAAAGATCCGGGGTCGGTTGTTTTATCAACAAAATTGACAAAAAGCCGTGTTCTTCTCCACTGTGATAGGAGCACATCTGCTTCTCAATGAACATAATATCTTCACGTTAGAAAATGCAAGAAACGATGCGATTGTTTGTGATCGCATTTGATATCTTTGTAAACAACAACTACTCAAAAACGTATTAATCAAGCTGCGGTCAGATTATATGATAGATAATTATTATGATTGACAGGTTAGTGTTACGGATGCGTTTAGTTTAAATACATAATTAGTTACACGTGAGAGAGAGATTAGTGTGCACGTGTTATACAGAACTGTCACATGAATACAAGGTGGGGTAGAATGATTCTGAGACCCGGAGTTAAAAATCTTTTTTTTTCAGATCTATTGTCCTAAATATACATTGCTTGTAGAATGAATGACACCATTAGTGAATGTCATGTCGTTAAAAGTGAATACGCTTGCTAGGATGATCCTGCACAGAAAGAAAGAAATCCCTTGTAAACATTTGCCTACTCAACTCATCACAAAACATTTGCCTACTCAAGAAGATCCTGGCACCAGGACGGTACTTCTTCTTCGTAAGCAGGCCCTTATTTATACATTATTAATTTTTCAGGTTTGTGATGGACAAATACATTTTGCCAGAAAGTTAGATGGAAAGAAAGCACAATTACCCATATTTCCTGGTTTCAGAGGACCAGAAATTGTCAGGGGACTTATAGAGATTGAAGCTACATTTGAGAAAAATCTTCAAATTTTGAAAAATGTGAAACATATGATATTAGACGTGAAGGTAAGAGTTTTTGTATGTGCTATTTTTATTTGTTTGTATCAAAAACAACTATATTTCTATTTGTTCGAATTTTTGAGCCCTTGGATTTATTTTCAGCTAACAGGTAAGCCTTATTAAAGACTCTGCTGGCCGGCATGCTCTGCGCGCATAACCTATACCATAATGCAATTCTTGACAGTCAAGTGAAAGCAAGTCAAAATAAACAAAGAGCAGAATAACGGCGTGCAAAGCATGCTGGTGAGCAGAGAGTCTTTAAACGTTTTAATTCGCAGAGGTACAGGACCAAGTCAAATCAACTTAATTTAATTGAAAAGAAAATTGGATTGAACTCTTTGACGCCATGATTTTATTCCATTCAGCAGACAAATCCTAGCCATCTTAATGCAGACAAGCAAATCCTATTTAAAACATACATTGCAATAGGAAGTACATATGTACGAATTTAATTCAAAAGATAACATTGAAATATCTAAATTAATACAAAGTTATTTCAGTACATGATGTTTTGCGTTGCTCAGTGCTGGGTCATATTGCTTTTCCTATAAAATGTTTGAAATACATATATAAACCTATTGCCTGAACTTACCTCTTATTAATTATATTATATTATATTATATTTTATAAGGTTATTATTTAAGGTTAAGCTCTCATTTTAACCAAATTTAGGCCAATACTGACTGATTTTAGAAACTGTTGTTTTTGGCTTCAAAGCAAAGCAATAACATTACTATTTAGACCACAAATGTAGCAAGAAAAGGCTATAGCTTTACGACTTAGGCCAAATTAGCAGGTTTTAAAAACTCATTCGTAGCCAAACTGTGGTCAACATTGACCAATTTTCAAAAGTATTTTTTGGCTTAAAAGTGCGGCTATAACTTACCAACCATTTGTGTCACAAATTGCTCAGTTTTGAAATCGTATCTTTTTCTTAAAAGCAAGGCTATGACCTTTATAATATTTTGTGTGGTATTTAAATGTTAGGCCGCTAGCTGGCATGATGTTTACAATCGATTCCGTGCCGGAGTCAAAGACTTGGAAGTTATGATGCAAAATATCATAAACTCAGCTTTTGAAACTGTCACAAATACTCAACATGGTGCAGAAATTCTGAGAAGTTTCATGCATTTATATTCCAGAGAGGTAAGGAATTTATTATGACGTGATTTCATGTAAAATGTTTTTAATTTAATTAATTGCGAAAAGTATTTTCAACTTCAGGTGCTTTAAGTCAACGCAATAAAAATCTAAACTCAACTAGCATTTCATATTGTTATGCCATGTTTATTTTGCTTATTTCTGCACATTTGGGTGGGAATGGGAAAACAGTGGATGAGAAAACAGTTTCACATGTTTTAACAATAATACTTGAGAGAAGATGTATGGAGGAAACTTAAGGCATTGGTTTCTGCATAGCATGAAAAAGCACACCACCGTGTGATCAATGATCGCAGGAATGTTTTTCAAAAATTGATCTTGCAGAAAATTTTGTAGAATTTTGTCAAAAGTTACGTTAATATATTGCAGGAAATTTGTAAGAAAAATTTGTTTGGTTGTAAGCACCAAAAAAGTTCTAATTATCAGTTTCTGCCTGGAAACTTTTTTGCCGAGAAATTCTGATTTTGTTGTCAAAATTGTTAAATATCTTTAGTGTAAATCTTTATTCATAATCAATGCTAGTTAGTGTAAATATTCTACAAATGCTAAACTTTTGAATTACAAAAGACTAGACGCATTAAATTCTGTCTGCAAACTTGATGCACTATTTTGTTCAGAAATTCTATCTGCAAACTTGATGCACTATTTTGTTGAGAAATTCTGTCTGCAATTCTGTCTGCAATTCTGTGATGCACAATTTTGCTCTAATTATGTCAAAATTGTTCAATAACTTAAATGTCAGCTTGTGTCAATGTTCTACAAATGCTGAAATTCTCAATTCCAGACAATTAGACGCACTATCGACACGAAAACCGTTGCAGTTTATCAATTGTTTAACGAGGAACTCAACGCCGTCAAGAAAGAATTCAACACGAAAAAAGTGCAGCTGCCTTCTTTGCATCCAAAGTTTGCAGGGCTCGCTTCTTGGGCGAGAAGCTTGAAAAGAAGAATTGATCGTCCTATGGAGGTAAGTTGCTACACAATTTTAAACCTTCTCGCAAGGGCAAAAAATTCTTCAGAAATCAGCGATGAAAACTAATTAATAAAACGATGTGGCAAGAAACATGGAAATGTATGGTGACCCTATGGCCATTACGATTGACCTTTAATTAAAAGCAAAAAGTAATGATTAATAAATATAAGCAAAAGCAAAATAAAATCAAATAAAATTATATATAAAAAGGAGTAATGCACCATTATATAAAGTTAACTACAAATACATAATAATTAATGGATCGCATCTATTGATCGGAAATGCTCAGAGATAAAGTTTCTGAAACAATTCCAGACTTTCCTGATCCTGCAGAACAGTTCTCCGATTTTTCTCTGAGCTAAATAATATAACAAGTCGGAATATCGTAGTAGCTTCAAAAAATCTATCTGAATTTCTCCAAATCAAGCAAAATATATTCCGGAAAACCTTTTAAATTTTTTCTCTGATCAATGTATTGGATCCTTAAATAGCCGGAAAATCATACAGGTTTTAAACCAATGTTTCAGCGTTCAAGTTTAAACAAATATCGAACCTTTTTTCTTTCATTTAAAAACAAAATTTAATATTTTTTTCAGGCTCTTGATAAAGCGACGTACCTTCCTCAAGTTGGTGTTGGTGAAGAAACGAAAGGACAGTATCAGCAATTAGCTCAGGTAACTTGCATTGCTGTAACATTTAACGCAGAGAAGTTCTTGGAAGATCTAGGACGTTTTTAAGTGTAACTATGGTAAAGCGTAACTATATAAATATAAATTTTGTATATGGTATAAAAATATAAATATAGTATATAAATTTAATGAATAAACCAATAAATTTAATGAGAAATAAATTGTTCTCACAGAGCATTAAAAAGTTTTTTTTTTTTCAAATCTTGGATGTAAAATGGGTTATTTTTTGTTGCCTTTATAGAAACATAGGACGAAAACTGAGAGCAGTAAAGGAAAAACGCTTAGTTATAGCAGCAGTGAAAAACCTGGTCAAATCCACAAACTTTGTTAAACATTTTCAAAATCTTTAAACTTTTATGCCTGGATTTATTTCCAATTATCTGGAAAATCCCATCTGAATTTTATTTTGCTGGGGTAGCTCTTAGAAACCAACTTTAATTCAAGAGATAATTTTCGTTGAAATTTTATGTACAGTTATGTCTGGATTTACCTCCTGGAAATATGACGTATTATATTATTTCGCAATGGGTCATATGGCTCTTCCCGGGGTGAAAGGATTAAAAGTATGGCCTACAAGGTAAACACGTTTCGTTTCAAATGTACATTGTTTCATTTTGTAGGCTTTGGATGAATACGTCAGAAAGACATTCAACGAATGGACTGCAACAGTTGACAAGGTAACAATATCAGTCAAATTCTTATTATAGTTTTTTTATTATTCTTATTTTAGTATTTTTTATGTGTTATGTATATATTTGTTACGACGAGGATGTACATAAACGAACAAACTGTTGTGTGCTTGATGCTCGTCAATGAAGAATGAAACCTGTAAATGCGATATTTTTAGAGGGAAAATACTTTAAGCACAAGCCGTGTATGTCATATATAATGAATTAATATATATATATGAATTAGACAGAAAAATGAAATGTTTTCATATTTTTTGTCATTTTTTGCCATTTGTAATATCTACTGAAACAAGATTCTCGAATTCATAATCATACTTTTGAATTTTTGCCTCATGCCTCACTTTTGCTTCAACCATATACAGTATTCTTCGCCTCATTTCTCAAACAAATATCATTTTTCGTTTTCGTTCATTTTATATTATTCAAGCACTGTAACCCCATCAGCCAAATGACTGTTTTTCAGAGGACTGTGGCAAAATTTAGCACTTAATTTATATAAAACTAAAATCACATAAGCTAATTTCATAATTAAAATAGATGCAATGTCTACAGAAGAAATAAATAAATTGCTATGAACGTAATCGAGATTTGAGCAGATAAAGAGGGCGCTTGCTTGATCCCTAATTAAAGATTGTTCAAAAAGTATACACCATGATACGAGAATGCTCTCTGCCCATTCCTTGGTTTCATAAGTAAGTCAGACACGTCATTTTCGGAGTCTCTTAACTTGATAATGTCGTGATCAAAGTTTTTAGTAAAGATGTTGGAAAGATGCGAATGTTCAAGACCATTAACTGATGTCTAGAAGCAAGTTAAAATGTTTTTACACACATAACTTTATTGTTTTTTTTATAGGATGTTGGCAAACTCTTAGAAATTCCATTAATGAACAGGAGTTTGGAACATGCTGGAATGCTGGATCTTAATTTTGATAGGTATATACTGTAATAAAATAAATGCTAAATAGTAATAACAATAACAAATAAATGCCTAATAATGACTATATTATTTATATAGGTATTAAGAAAACCTAAAATAACGTTTATATTGTTATTTGATTCTTGTTTTTATGCTTCTAAATCTACACATATATTTGCATATATTACAACAATTAAAGTACTCTTATCTTTGTCTTTTTGCTTTATGTAGAAAACTGCAGAAGTTGTTTCAAGAAATTCATTACTGGGAAAGGCTCATGTTTGAGATACCACATTATGCATCTGAAGTTCATGCTAGAAGAGAGGATTTGAGAATTCTTAAAGAAAATGTGTTGCTTGTTGTTCGTGATTATAACAGGTACAGATGTGACCCAAAAAATGTCACCATGTTTGCAAAGCTGCTGTGGAGGAACTTCAGTTTTAATAGAATTTATTTTTCTGTGATGTTAATGCAAGAAACTTCAACTTGAAGGTTGATACCTATTTTGCCAAAAGCTGCTACATAAGTAATTCCTGAGCTATATTGAAAGAAAGCCAATGTTAATGGCTTTCTCAAAGCCATAATCTAGTATTTTTAGCTTATTGCTGCTACAGAAATCCTCAAACGTTTGTTTTATTGAGTATTGCTTTGTGATTATTGGGTATATTTTGGCAACCATGGTATCAAGAGAAAGTGAAAGGTATATTTTATATCTAACCAGGTGTCTGAAAAAGGCTGCAGGTTCGCAAAACGTTCATAGAGGAGCTTTTTTTCGTGTGGGTGAATTGAATTGAATTGAATTTAACAACAACAAGGTTCCAACTTAAATTTGACATCTTGCTTAGCCAAATCTGCTGGATAATTGCTGAGTTATGCTCAATGATAACCAACATTTAGTGTTTTCTTTAAACAATAGGGTTGTTTTTTCGACGAATTAATGAAAATTCTTTTATTTAATGTTGATGCAACGTGAAGTAGGTTATTTTTTATTGTCAAATGGCTGAAGATTGAAAGCAGTGGAGTAAATACGCTGATAATTATAGCGACCGCTAAAAACCTAGTTTAGTCTAAGTTAAACCTAGTTAAGTCTAAGTTAAACCTAGTTAAGATTTTTTCAAATTTTGTGCAGATTAAAAGTATTAGTTCGTTTTTGTTATTTTTATCCTTATTATTATTATTATTATTTTAAATGCATTTTCCAACATTTTATGCACATTTGAACTCTTCCTGAACCATAGACCTACCAGAATCAATTAATTTTACGTTTAGGATTATCGCTGCTTTGTCACCGGAAGAAAGAAGCCTTTTCCGTGAAAGGATTAGGTTCCTTGATAAAAGAGCGCATCCCGGACTGACCAAGTTGAACTGGGCATCGAAAGGAGCATCGGAATATTTTATCAACGATTGTAGAATAAACTGTGGAAAAGTAAGTTTTTAAACATTGCAGAATCTCGTGATTCAGCTTTCAATCATCAGATGATTTGTTTACATCATAAAAACAATCAATCAACTCGTAGTATTATGAACATGTGATAAGAATTATGTGAAATTAAATGATTTAGCGTCAATTGTAATTTAAATTTTTGCTCCTTTTAGCTTGCGGGAACAAGCAACTTTTATAGTATTTAATATTTTGATTTCAGGTTCAAGGCATCGTTGATGATTATAAAAATGCCAATCTTCTCGTTGCAAATGACTGCAAAACTATTACAGAAATGCTTCTTGTCAATATTGATGGCAAAAGAGTTTACGATAATTTGGAATTTGAGGAAGAACAGGTATATATTTGTTTTCATGAAATTTTAAAGGATGTTTTGTATGTGTTATATATATTGTATGCGTTGTAAGTTGTATATATTTTATGTATACGAATTTGAAGACGAACAGGTATATATATATTGTATGTGTTGTAAGTTGTATATATTTTATGTATACGAATTTGAAGACGAACAGGTATATATATATTGTATATGTTGTCGTTTTTTGAGGACTTTAATTTCGCCATTGTAGCTAGCTGCTTTTATCAAGGGATTTCTGACGATATTTAGGTGGGCCTAAGTGAAGTATTTATTTGTATTTTTTGGTATGTGTGGCAGGAAATCAGTTCAAAGGTGAATGGTGTTTTCTACCTAAGCAACTGTTTTACTGCTACATAGTGTACTCATGTACAATAAAATAATAACGAAACTTCTGCTCAGACCCATGTAATTTTCAGAAAGGCCCTTCAAATAAAGAATGAGCAATTTTTCAACAAACAAATAAACATTGAACTAACATTACCATGGAAACAACGACATAACCTATTTTGAAACTTGAGCTGTCGAGCGAAATTGCTCGATCCTTTTACCCATGGAAGGGTCATTATAGCTCTTTGCTAAACGATGGGTATTGTGGACACGATTTGTTGGTTTGTAAGTTGTGGCTCTTTGCTAAACCTGGGCACTAGCTCTTTAGTGATAATTTAAAAGCGCGGCAACTGTTTGAGACTTAAGCTATGGCAAACGACAACAAGCAAGACCACATGCAGGCAACCAGGAGAGGAAAGATACTAATAGAATAAAGACGAACTAGGTAACTAAATAAATTTATTCATTTAGGCTGACACAAATCTTGTCCACAATACTCATGAATAAACACCTTGAAATGGTATATTGCCATTCATTTTAAAGATACAGAGATAAACCCGTCTCTTGAACTGATTTGGTTTGTTTGTGCTCCTTGCTGTAAAATTAGAATTTGCATATGATTTACTTGTTAACTGAAAATATATGCAAACATGAAAGAATGAGTCTACTTTGTATGTTTACTTTTCGATAATTTGTACCTTACAGCGAAGGCACAGAGAGCTGGTACAGACACGATTACAACTTGTATTCAATGAAATCATTTCCACAATGAGAAAAATGTATGATGTTTTCAAGCTTGATGGACCTGAGGTGTGTTTATACATATTTTATCAAATATGGTTTATACTAGGATTTTAATCAACAACCATTGATTCCCAGGGTGCTATGACTTGTGCATTCATTGTGTTTTGCGCAAAAGTGTTTAACAGTAAATATGTGCAGTGATAAAACAGTAACAATGTGCAGTGATAAATTAACTGTAGAAAAACTCTGTTTTTGTTAAAAAAATTCTTGTCATGGATTGTTTTTAGAAGGCGTGGTCACGTTTTAAGCCAATTTAAAGAGAGTGGTCCATAAAATTTTATCCTGGGAGTACCTTGAATCCTCTTGCAACTTTCCCTTTCAATCAAAATGTGCAATGATTAAAATTTCTTAAAATTAGGTATGTGTAGGATTGGTAACCTTAGAATTAATAACCTTAACATTATAGAGTTCTTCTCTCCTTGTCTCAGTCAACGCAGTTAGGTTTGAAAGAGTCTTTTTAGTATTATTATTATTATATTGTTATCATACTAGCTGTTCTTATTTTAGGTTCAAAATCACTGGCTTCGATACACAAAAAAGATGGATGGAATGCTCGAAGAAGCGTTTCGATTGAATGTTAAATGGTCTCTGCAAGAACTGTCTCGAGCGATAAATGGAGATGGCAAGACGTCGCTAGATCCGTTATTTCGTGTCAAAGTTGTATTGGAAGGCGACAGGGTACGAGTTTGAAATTAATCTTTTCTTATTATCTGCATATTGCAAAATTTTTAATGTTATTTTACTCAAACAAATGTCATTGAAAATTACACAAATTGTTAATTTCTGTAACGAACTGTGAATTGATTGTTTCGAAAACTGATTTGTGCATCTGTTTTCAATACTATGTTTTCGAGCTTTTTAGTTAATGTTAATTTAATATTAAATTGCAATTGCAATCAAAATTAATGACAAACAGGGGTGGAAATAGTTCAAACCTTTTGGACCGCCTGTGGAAAGCACAAATTTTGAATTGAAAGTTATTTTTCTTAACAGGTTTAGCAGGTTTAACACGGAATAATTTTTTCTCACATATACTATGCATATACTTGCTGAGGAGAATACGATTTCAATGTTTTTTCTAAAATAGGTTGAATTTTCTCCAACCCTGAGAAAGCTTGCTAACATTGTGAACTCGACTGCGAAAGAGCTGACGTCATGTTTATCTGTGTTCAAGAGGTTGCCTGATCAGCTCACACCAGTTCGATCCGAAAAGGAGGTTTGTACAACTTTAGAGTTTACATGGGAAAGAGGTCAATCATATTTTGATTTAAGAATTAGAATCCCGCACAAAAGAACTTACAAATGTAAAAGCCTTAAAGCTGAAATGTTGTATTACTTCTTGACAAAATCAACTTTAGATAAGATAATTTGGAAATGTTATATCACGTTTCTCTGTCTCTGGGCAATGTTTCTTAAAATAAGAACTTTACTTTAAGTAAGTCTGTTTTTCATGAGCTCTGCCACTGTACTAATTTAACTTCCATAATGTCCACATATTCCAAGAAGGATCCGAGTTTTTCGTGACCTGATACACATTGATATGAATTTTATGTTTTGATCACAGCCAAACAGCATATATTTCAATTTTTTTCTTCAGCCAATTTGCGTTGTCATAGAACGGGATGATGAAACTAAAAAAGTTCAAGTTGGTATTGCAAATGGCATAGATTCAAATGCTAAAAATCTCAAAGAGTATCTGGGCGTTTGGGATAGGTAAGCATATTGTTTCTATTTTGTATATATATATGTATATGTATATATACGATGTCTGGCAAGAAATAATGTTATGCTGCTAAATATTTAAGTCTGAACATGACAATGCGATTCCCCTCTTTAGAGAATAGAGTGTACACCTTTAGAGAATAGAGTGTATACCTTTAGAGAATAGAGTGTATACCTTTAGAGAATAGAGTGTATACCTTTAGAGAATAGAGTGTACAACCTTAGAGAATAGAGTGTATACCTTTAGAGAATAGAGTGTATACCTTTAGAGAATAGAGTGTATACCTTTAGAGAATAG